>JAHWXV010003553.1:0-18903 GCA_024586415.1 Phrixothrix hirtus | reverse complement strand
TAACTATTTTCACAAAATTTCAATTATACACAAGACAAGCGAGTGCAAATATTAATAATATGAAGATATTTATCAAAAACAATTTAACGCCGTGTTAAAGTGATTTTGTGAAGGTAAAAGTTATGCCTTAAATCCTAAATTATTTTTAATCTTTTGGCTAAAAACTTTAAATTTGCATTAAATTTAGTTCATAACAGCAATTTATTTGAAATGTAATGAAAACGTCACGATCGTCTTTAAAGGGTTAACAAATGCTTTTAAATGTATACATATTAAAAATCGTATGTAACCTTGTTTTTATTGTAAAGAAGTTACAAATTTGTAAAATTAACAAACCTCTAGCAATTTTAAGGAAGAAAATAAAACTTTTTAATTTAAACGCTAATAAACCCATCGGGTATTTATAATAATCGACTGAAAATTATCATTAGTGGTGCTCTGAAATCGATGCGTTCGTTCGGCTTCGGTCAATGGTTAAAGATGTATAGCCGACCAGCTATTTCTTCTTCAATACAGCAGCCCAAGATAAAAAGCAGGGGTGGGATGAAAACTTTAATTGCAAATATTTTGAAAACTATGGAATTTGGACACATAGTTTATGAGCGTTTCTTGTTGCGCATATTAAGGTGTGGCTGATGTTAAAGTAATGTGTTTAATATTGCGGACACCCTATATAACATTAGTAGTTTCAGAGCAATGCTGGTATTTTCTGGCCTATTAATTTTTTGCAACGTTTGAAAGAGCCTACCTAAATCTTGAATGGAAGAAATTTAATAATAATAACTCGAAAGTGTAAAAGAACAATGTAAGTACACAATGTTTCAGAAATTGGCAGTTATTGAATATGAACAAATACTAGGGTATTTTAAAATGTTCCATTCCAATATTAATTTAAATCAATTTCTAACAGGATTACTAATTTCAGCTTATTTATGAAAAGCAACTAGTGTAAAACTCCATACCATTCTGAACCAATACATGCCAGTTTATTTTAAAACACAATTTGAATACAGATACACGTAGGTGCATGTGGTTTCAGAAAATTTTGTGAAAAGAAACAAAAACAGATTTTTTAGTATTCTTCCGCAATGTGTACTAAACAAAGTAGAATATGGGAAATAGCTTCAATTTATCCTTCGCGTGAAAACTTCGTGAAAACCTTTGTTTAAGGAAGCTTTTTTCTTTTGTATCTAACTCTTGTTTCTTCGTTACAATAACAGTCGTCACCATCGGTGCTCTCATTAATAAATACTCATACGAATTTATAACAATCTTACACAAACTACCTAAACAAAGGGTGCAAAACGGACATTTATATACCATGTGAAAATTCACACCAGTCACAATAGCCCAACTCGCAGTTTGATGCTGTACGTGAGAGTAGAACTTAACGTTCTCATAATACGTAAAAGGAAAACATTTTACCCTTGTCATGTTATAAAAATAAGCGGTATATCGCAGCTTATTCTCTAAGTAATTGTTATTTAGTTTCATTAATGGATGCCCTAACTACAACTTTCAACTCATTAACGCGTTTTATAAGGTCCTTTCCGCCTATATTATTTAATTATTAATATTTCTTTATCTCTATAATACTTTATTTGTCGCCAAAAATAAAAAGTGTTTCTTTAAGCCGGTTCCTTAAAATCACAGCTTAAAATGATCAATTAATTCATCTCACCTTAATGAAGAAGTATGCTTCCGTTAATCAAATATAATGTTACCTTTAGGAAAACAAATACAATTTGCACATAGTTCTGTTTATTTTATAGCTATACAAATTTAATGACTTTAATTACCTTGTTTATTATTATCGAATTAGTATTTACTAGGTAAACAGGTTACAATTATTGCTGTCAATTATTATTGTTGACAGTTTATTTAAAAAGCGATTCTCTCAGTGAATCCATTTAGCACCAAAATCAATATATGTATATATTATTAACTAAAATTTAAAAATATGATTTTGTTGTTTTTAGATTTTTACAAGGATGGTTCAGTAAGTTAGGTAAAAATGAAACACGCAGTTGTTTTTTCGGTGAAAACATGTTATATCCTTCAACTTAGACCCCTTCCAATGTAAAATACTTATTCCAGCAATGTTGAAGATGTGCAATGCCTTCAGTAGAATAAGATTTCTCAAAGTATGCAAAATACGCGTCGAGTCTGGTGATCAGTTCTCCAATGGATAATAACTTCCTACTAGAAAGCCACGTTTTATCTTTGAGAATAAGAAGGGAGCAAGCGGAAGCATTTCAAAGAGCATTTCATATATTTTTGCAGTTGCAATAGCTGAAGAATGTGCTCCGCATTATCGTGGCAAAGCAAATTGTTTTCATTTAAGGTCGAACAACGATGAATAATACCTTCCTGTAATTATTTTACCTTTTTGAAGGTAGCCAATGAAAATTATTCCGCGAGTATCCTAGCCAGCAATACTACTACTGCCTTCTTCGGCGCACTTGAACCCGTTTCTACCCTTTGTTTCGTTTGATTTTTGGTTTAAGGAGTGTAGTGGTGGATTCAAGTCTCACGAATAGCAATAAATTGATACAAAAACCAGATGTATTGCATTTAAACAGCGTCAAATAATACTCAGTGGTCGTTAACTGATTACGTTTTTGGCCCACTGCTAACAAACGCGGCAGAAAGCTTTTTTATATCCATATAATCATGTAAAATTGAAACATCTGCACGAGTCGACAAATCTTCACTGGACGATCTTTTAGCACAATAGCGCTTTTGTTATCAATTCTGGTATACGGGCATCTTTTGGCTTGCGAGAAGGCTCAGAATCTCAAGCGCTCGTACAATCACAACGAAAATCACTAAACCATTCGTAAATCATTTTAATCGATAAAATAGAGACCCGATAATATATGCCAAGCTTTTGATTTGTTTCTGTTATTTTTTTCACGCCCTTCTTTTGTTAAATAAATATTCATTCCTTTCTGTTGGCGTCTGTGTTTCAAACCTCATGCATTTCATTTTTAACCTTCGAATGCGTAATTTTGAAATAATATGTATGTTAATTTAAAATCAAACATGATGTAGAATTAATCTTCCCACATTGGCAACCGACAAAGCTGCTAGATTTTGGTGACTAAACGTTCTTCGTCGTTATAAATATAGTTCATGTATCAGTGCAGCATAATGTATCAGATATGGATCTTAAACTTTGTTTGACAAGAAGAAGTAGATCGGTTTGAAATATTGCATGTGCTTGAACCACTATACGCAGGCTGTAAATTCAGTAATTGAAGCTAGACTATCAGTACTTAATAATAAAAAAATATGAATAAGTTTCTGCCTTGTCTACCGGGCTCTACACATGCATTTCAAAAATAGGAAAGGTAACATAATTTTTAGAGTATCGCCAATAATTAACACTTTATATTACTCTCCCGCCCATCTAGTATAAATTTATAAAAGACAAAGCCAAAAATATTTTTCCTGTATTTGATGGACAGAAGTGTATAAATGGTATAAATTATAATTTTTATGGAACCTGTCACGCTTTCCCGATCTTAATTAATTATCAAATCGACGTTTGTTATTTTCTGTATCAAAATATATCGATACAAACAATTACAGACAATAAGAATGGTAAAACGGGCTTAAAAACTGAATTTAAATAATGGAACTTAAACTATCAAATATTATATGTAATTGAAAATAATAATTAAAATATAGTCCATGAAAGAATTCCTTGAGCAAAATGTAAATACGATTTTAATTAAAGTATTTAATAATTAATAAAGAATTAAACAGAAAAAAATTCAAATTCATGTTAAATATGAGATCACATATGATTGAAGAAATGTAAGTTCAATGTACTTATTATCACAGGATCAAGAAAAGTAAATAAATACAAAACAAATCAGGTATGGCCATCTAGTGGTAATAGATACAATTGATCATAGATACTAAATAGAAACCTAATATAAAAATTAACTGTAAATTATTTAAGTTTTAAATCAAAATAGCCATCTAGTGGACAAAGTATAATTTAATAATTAAGGTAGCTTATAACCATAGAAATCTATACAATTTATTAGTTAATTCAAATGCAATCTCAAGAGATGTCATTATAAACCCCCAATATATTATAGTAATTCTCAGAAAAATATATTACGAGGGCTATCCAGCAAGTCGATTACATTTAGTTGTAAAAAAACCCCAGTACAAGAAAAAAAATTTATTATATACATTTGAAAGCGGTACCGAAATACTACTTTTCAACGTAGTCACCATACAAATTTAGGCACTGATCATAGCGATAAACAAGCTTTGAAATTCCATTGTCATAAAATTCTGCCGCCTGTGACTTCAACCAATTAGTCACGCCATCCCTCAGTTCCTCATCGTCATCAAAGCGCTGTGTTGCGAGCCACGACTTCATTTATGGGAAGAGGTGGAAGTCGCTGGGTGCAAGGACCGGGCTGTATAGTGGATGAGGAAAAACTTCTCACTGAAAATCTTCAAGTACTTGTCGGGTGCGATTTGGCGTGTGTGGTCAGGCGTTATCGTGAAGAAACAAAGTTTTTGAACTCAACTTTCCTCCACGTTTCTTCTGAATCGCTCTTAAATTTTGCAAAGTTTGGCAATACCTCTCAGAATTTATTGTAGTTCCACATTCAAGGAAATCAATAATCATAATTTTCTTTGCAAACAAGGTTTGCTTGCATTTTTTCGAATTTTTTGGGGAATTTGTGTGTCCCCACTCCATAGACTGCAATTTGGTCTCGCAGTTGACATGTTTGACCCGCGTCTCGTCTCCTGTTACGATTCGATCCAGTAATGAGTCGCAATCTTTGTCGTAAGAGTTTAGATATGCTAATGACGCTGCCATACGTTGATTATTGTGATTTTCTGTACAAAATTTGTAGTATCCCAGTTTCTTTGTGGAAAACTGAGTGAAAGCTCCGGTATTGTAAATCGACAGTTTTCTCTAACGCTTTCATCGACTTTTGCAACAATTTCATCAGTCACAATGCTTAGTCGTCCACTTCGATCTTCGTCGTGTATATTAGTTGGCCCATTTTTAAACCTAATGCACCATTGACGTATTCCACCTTCAGTGATAACATTGTTCCCATACACCTCACACAGTTGTCGATAAATTTCATTAGGTTTACACTTTTTTGCTAACAAAAACCTTATTACAGATGGCACCTCACAACTAGCGAAATTTTCTATCGCGGCACACATTTCAAACTTACTGTGAAATAACGGGGAATGACACAAACCTCGCGCTAACACACCTGGATGCTAACTGAGCCAACGAACGCGCAGACATCAAGATAGGCGCGCTGTGCACACTCAAAGCGGCTGTAGATGAAAACGTAATCGACTTTCTGGATAGTCTTCGTATCACATAAGATAGATAACTGAAGGACTATAAAAGCTAGCAGGAAACACATAAATAGTTAGAGTTTTATCGACTCTCTCACCTAAAGCTGTACCCGGCCGATCATATATCCAATTAATTACGTTCCTCGTTATATGTTGATGTACGTATGACTGTAATGATTCAGTACGACTTTCCTTTCATTATAATCATAGAAACCCCAGTTCTCTATTAACACTATAAGGACACCTCCGATTGTTATAATAGAGAATGCGGTTACCATAGACATATCTAGAGATATACGATATTTCAGTACAACTTTCGATGTATCGTTTAGGCCTCAAAGAGGATTATTTATATAGAAAAGGGGCATCTCCGCTATTGTATACATAGTTACATATTAATACGAAATAAAAAGACTTTTAGAATATATCCATCTGAACTCTATATTGTGTATCCTGCAAAAAGGCATAATAAATAGAAAATTCCTTGCCTACCTGAATATCACTTCAGAAATTCACCTTTGCACCAATATTAATTTTTGCATGTGAAATGAGACATAACCCTTCACTTATAATACCATCTCGTAGCATAGATTAAACACGAGCATGAAATGCATGGTAAATTCAGTAACTTGGAACCACAGAGTTGTACATATCAAAAAATTAAGGATTCTATAATGTAAATAATGAAATTGACTTCTACAATACATGTATAAAATCAACCACACTTTTATTGAAGATCTAATTCAAATCTTAATATTAAATAAACTGTATCAATTGAAAATACACAGTTCAAAATAGAATTCGTATCATAGAATCGCAATAAGACACAAACATAAGGGTGAAAAACCTTATAACGTCGCCTTTGTAAATTAAAGCACAGGGTCAAAAGTTAAATATCGAACTCCTTGAGATGTTTCTTGCACTTTGAGCTAAAGCTGCCGAGCCAGTCAAGTTAGCTAAGTTAACTTGACACCAAATATCTTACGGGAAGCTCTCTAATCAGTACAAAGTACCAGAGTAGCACGGCAAACCGTGGATTGGATCATCTTTCGCTGGAATCATTGGGCAATTACAACTAATCACCCACCTATTAAAGCTCTTTGATAAAATTCATTTATACTCAGCAGAAACAAGGTCATATGAGTCTTGTCCAGTAAACACTATCCAAAGCATTATTCGAAGGGTATAATACAGAGTGTTAAAAAAACGTTTAAATGTTTAAGAGGCATATAGTATGACCGAGAATAAGAAAAAAGTATTAATGTACGTGGGTTCGCAAATAAACTTCGAGATAAAAACGATTTTCCTTTTGGTAAATTTTTTGCAGTTCTTAATGTTTAGCGTTACAGAACACGATTATCACAGAAGATGTTCGATATGTGGTCCTTCCATTTAGACACAGGATCTACATCTTCTCGAGAAGGAACTCTGTACCCTTTCTAAAAAGCCCGGTTGTGCTCGATTTGTTTAACACCATTGTTTAATTTGCTCTTGTAACTCGGCAAGATTACTTACAGGTGCTGTCTACATTAAACTTTTTAAGTAACCCCAAATACAAAAGTCTAAAGGAGTAGGGTGGAAGCCCTAGCAGGTCATGAAACCCTATCGGTCTATCCATGACCTATGAAATATTTACTTCAGGTGCTCCCTAACAGCAATCGTAAAATGCAGCGATCCCCCATCTTGCATAAACCAAACGTCCAATCTCCGATTTAGAGGGGCATCTTAGAAAAGTTCGGGAAAAGTGCTTAGCAGAACGTTAAACAATGCAGGAACCTTAAACGTTGTGGCAAAACATGCGCGTGCATAGTACTAAACTGATAATGAAAGTTGTGGCTTTCTTTGATTTTTAAAGACGAAAATCGCTCTTATCTCGAAAACGGCTGATTTGCGGTCCCATGTTCATTAATAATTTTTTACTTGTTTTTTACCGCACTATATACTTCTTAAATATTTATACGTTTGTTTTAACATCTACTATTGATACCACGTCAGTGAATAGAATCTGTTAAAGTATGTGTGTATGCTCAGTGACCTAATGACAATACGACATGTGCAATTCAAAATTTTCTGGTAACAAATCCTGGACTCTGCAGATAATATGGGTATAAGTGAAAATAATGTAATTTTATCTGCATTTTCGTGCAATTAGCACCTATAATATGAGGGTCACACTGATATGAATGATATTCAAAGCAAATTATACGGACTATGGTAATGAAACTTCAAAGTAGTCCCTTCCAGCATCAATACACTTTTGAAGTCGAATTTTCCACTAATCGAAGGCACCTTGCTGCTCGTTAACAGGGATGGAGTCAAAATACTCGTGGATGGTACAATCGATTTTTGCATTTGAATTAAAGCGGCGACCTTTTAAATCCTTTTTCAAATTAAAAAATAACCAAAAGTCACACATTGCGACATCTGATGAGTAGGGTAGATGTTCAACAATTTTGATGTTATTTTCCTGCAAGAATCGTAACGTTGATTCCGCCTTATGGGAGGACGCGTTATCGTGATGTATCATTAATCATCTTACTTACAGCTCTTGAAGAGCAGCAAGAAGGAAAACTTGGACGTACAAAGCGGCTGTAATTGTCCTCTGCCCCTCTAACTTAATGGCTTTAGCAAGTCCCGCACTTCTGAAGAAAACTGCGTACATGACTTTCTTCATTGCACGTTGTCGTTTGACGGTCGTTGGAAGTGGCTCATCTTCAAGCGCTCACACTCGTTTTCCTGACATGTTGGGACATCGAAAAATAGGATATAGGTTTTGTTACCTGTCACAATCTTAGAAATAATTGGATGCCCACCATTATTTAACATTTGCAGAGTTTTCCTGCTAATTCTAACACGATCGTCTTTTTGCTCTAAAGTTAAATTATGGGCCACCCAACGAGAAGCAATTTTTCTAACGGGCAATTATTCATGTAGGATTTTATGAATGACCCCGGATCGTATGCCTACGGTGGTGGTTATAATTTGATAGGTGCAGCGATTGTTTTCTGCTATCAATTTTTTAACAGCAGTCACGTTTTCTGTGCATGGTCTCTGATGTTCTTCGTTTTTAAGGCTACTCTGACCTCTTCGAAATTCCGCAAACCACCTATACACAGTAGCACGATATCGTGCTTCGTCTCTATGCCGACAGAAGTATATTGACGTTTTGTTCTTGTGTCAGGTCAACTTTGAAGTCGTAAAAGATCATAGCTCGATAATGGTCCTGTAATTGCATATTCCGCACAATTCATTTAGTTCTCCAGCTGCTAGTTTACAACTGATAAATCTGAATTTATGCCTACTTATCAGTAACATATTTTGCTACAAAACATGTGCACTGTAAACTTTTTAAGGCAAATCATTTTTGTGAGTCTTCGCACACTAGCAGATGGACTGTGTTCAATACGCTGGTCAAGATAAATTCTGTCACGTTTGACGGTAGCTTTAGGAAACGTTCCTTTTTCTCTTAAACATCGGTGAACTCTGCCGCATGCATGACGATCTGGTATTCTGAGATTAGAAAATTGTCTTTGATATTCTATATCTTTCTACCTTTCATTCCCATTACAAAAATCGGATACGACTAAAAATTTCGGCGTATTCTCCATTTGAAAAATACGTTTTAAGTTATTTTATTTAACACCTTAATTACAGCAATCCGGAACTAATAAATTAAAAACCAGAAGTTGACATTTTAACGCTATTCAAAACAAACGACTAACTGATAATCAAAAACAGCTTGAGGAGGTCATTTTGAACAAAATTTGTAAACATAAATTTTTTTCCTAAGTTCAGCAGTCTACCGTTTAATCTGTGTACACTTCAGTTAGGAGGAATTATTGGACATAGGTTTGTTAGACATTTTTGACCTGAAATAGCTGCAATAATACGTCCTTAGGTCATCGGACATTCTGTATATCCGGATATTCTCAAACGAAAAACTTCATATGGCTCAGAATTTTCCTGGGAGAAATGAAATTTCACAATTTCATGATGCTGTTTACAAGAACATGTAATTCTGTTAGAGATGAACTCATGATCATTATTCAAAAAGGATCTCGCTCAATCTTTAAAAAAACATATGAAGAACAACAAAGATTATTGAATCGAGGTTTGTAGATCTAGAAGAAGAATAAATCTATAAATCTGGATTAGTAGGTTATTTGGAATCATGTGCTAGTACCGTGTCCTATTTTTAAATACCGGACAATTCTTTTATACCTGCGTGCATTACTAACAAAAACTAAATTTAGTTTATCTGCGTCTCCACTTCTTGCCGGGGAAAATTAGGGACTAAAACCTTTTGGCACTATAGTGGTTGATAGATATTCGGAAGTTACAATGCATGATCATACATTTCTAACTTAGAAATAAAACAGGCATTCGATAATGATTTTTTTCTAACAGCTATATAGCTTGTCAGTGCCCCTTTATTGTTCTATCAATGATAAACAATCAAGCAACGCAGTTATATTGAATTAGCTGTCTGTTGGTATGATGGTTAGCATCTTCGTTTTTACGCTTGAAAGACGTGGGTTCATGCACGATCGAGGTTGGTAAACTTTCCAACGGATAAGGATACAAAACCACAGGGTCCTACTGAGGGTTAACTCCTCCAGGTTCGGAAAAATCCTAGTGAGCTCTATGAGTTGAAGCTAAGACACATAAGGAAATTGTCGCATCCCAAAACAAAAATAATCTTAAATTATAAAAAACTAGCACAGACTTCATCTTTTGAATTTAATATTTTACTGGAAATTGTTTTAAAAACTCTTTTATTAGGAAACATTATAGCAGCCCTTCCACAGTTCGTAGATTTTATACTCATTTACAGCAGCCGGTCTTCAAAATGTGAAGAAACGACTAACTAATTATAATTGAGATACACGTACACACTTAAAATAGAAATTATAAGGGTGTAGGGGAATTCTCTCAAATTTGATTACAACGTATGAGACATCTTTAACAAACTATTTTGACTAACCAGAACAGAAAGTGTAGCTTGCTGTCTAAACAAACATGCGAAAATTAAATTGGCCACACCAAGTTACCTTTATTACTCAAGCTCTAACTTAGCACCAATAATTCAGTGCTATGTATTTTATAAAAACATTCCTGCAAAGAAACTTTGAATACATGCCGATATCGCCATTCCTTTTTTTACTCATTTCAATTTAATTTCCATCTTCCATTAAAATTATTTGTATACTTCCATGACGTTATAATGCTGACATATCGGGAAATAAATCTTTTTAACAGTAATCAAGCCACCATGTAGACACTATTTCTATCCATTTAAATGTTACATTATATACAAAAGGCTTAGTAAAAAGGAATCCATTATTTTGCATGGAATTGAAGGCTTTATTTAGCATGGTTAGAATGATCCTATTTAGGTCAAATATGCACCATTTTGTTCAATAACTTATTGCCATTTTGAAGATAATTTCATTATGCCTCTCTCATAGAAACCCTCGTCCCTATTGTCAAAAAACTGGGTCAGTCGATTTTCACAAGCTTCTCTTGAGGCAAATTTTTCACCAACAAATCATTCGCCATAGACAGGTTCAAGTGACCATCACTTGATTCCAGGGTCGGACTATAAGGTAGGTGCATAAGAACCTCCCAACCAAGCTCGCGGAGCTTCTGGCGAGTCACTGTCGATGTGTATGGCCTGGGGTTGTCCTGATGGAACACAATTCCTTTCCTATTGACCAAAGCTTGCCGCTTCTGGGCGATTGCTTCCTATAGACGGTCCAATTATTGACAGTACAGATCCTAATCAAGAGTTTGGCTGGAGAGGAGCAGCTCATAGCAGATGATTGCTTGCCAATCCCACCAAACACACAGCAAAATCTTCCTGACCGTCAATCCTGGCTTGATCACCGCTTGCGCCGGCTCACCACGATTCGACCACGACTGTTTTCGCTTGACGTTGTCGTAAGTAACCCACTCTTCATCAAGAGTCACCATCCGCTTGTTGCGATTCAGCAGTGATTCGCAGATGGAAATTGGTCCATGAGGTTTGTTTGCGTTAACTCGTGTGGCACCCATACATCGAGCTTCTTTTCGTATCCAGCCTTATTCAAGTGGTTCCAAACGGTATTATGTGCAATGTTTAGCTCCTGGGCAATTGAAACAGCGCTTATATGTCAGTTGGACTCGACCATTTCCATTATTTTATCGACATTTTCGACAATTGGCCTTTCAGAGCGTAGTGAATCTTTGACATCCAAATTACGGGAACGGAATCGGCAAAACCAAAATTGCCCGTGATTGGCTGTTACAGTATTAGGACCATAGACACTATTCACATTTTCAGCCGTTTGGCTTGCATTTTCGCCTTTATTGAAGAAAAACTGTAAAATATGGCGTATTTTCTCTTTACTGGTGCCAATTTTTAATGCACGCTCAAACAATACTGAGTCATCCAATCACAAAACTGGCTGGAATGATTTTTTAGTACGAAATCTTTTCTTTCTAACACCATCTAGCGTAACCCGATTGCATTTATACAATGCGAGATACATAGTACTAAAGCCATCTATTGGAAAAATAATGGGTTTCTTTTTACTCACCTTAGTTTAAGACCTAGTTTCAGAAAGATTTACATTATTTATAACGGTAATCGAAATAATTGTATTAATTTATTAACTAACTCGCCTAAACCATTTAACATCAAAATATCTGGAAAATTATTATCCAAAATACTGCTAAATAGTACACGGACCCGAGTGGTCAACAATTATTAAACAACTACCAATTTGAATAACAAAGACAAACGATCGCTCCTCTCTCACTTATAAATAGAAAATAGATATAACGGTTTAGGGTTCAAATAATTTCAAACTTATTTGTGAAATATTGGTTGCAATAATCCTCTTGCTCTGATTTCAGAGCACAAAGTGAATTACCAAATAAAAACTTTAAAATCTAAAGTTGGCTGGCAAATGTGAAAAAATTTTGTTACACTCTTGATATTCAGCATTTATAATAAAACGAAATTAGTGCAGAGAATTTAAACTAAGCTACTTGCTTGCCATTTAATTAATAATTAGGGCACGACATCAACACAGAACTTCTAAAACTTTGAAACTCAATAAATGTATTTTACTACAAGTTGCTCCAATATTAGTTCTTATTTTATCTCATTTACATTTAAGGTATCTAATATCGATTCCTTATTATTCCCATTCTTTGCGTACGTCTTACTCCAATGCGCGTGAAAATATTTTCTTAATAAATACCTATTCAAACTCTGTTTTGATTTGTTCCTCTTTACTAGATTTTCGTCCAAAATTGGTTCGATTTTTTACAGGTGCACTTTACTATCATCAAATTAACGCCGAATATTAAAACTACCGTTCCGTTTAAAAATTATTAATAAATTTAAATGTTTTAATAAATTTTTCTATTTATACGTAGTTTACTTTTAGCTTTTGTGAAGTCCAGGTATTTTGAATTTTTAGCAAGGAATTATGCAAATTGGATCTTGCTTCCTTTTATGAAGGCAATTCGTTTATATGCAACACGCGGTTAGTAGTGCTATATTATCGAAGCCTGTATCATAATACAAATTTTCTAACAAATTTACCCTTTTAACTAAACAACCGGAAGGTGAACAATTTATAAAACGTGTTCAATTAATATTGAAATATTCTCGCCGGGATTGTTATGTACAGCAGTAGAAGTACTATAAATAAATTATTTCAGCTTTCTACTTTGTTTAGAATTAATTATGTTCTACACGTTTAATGTATTTCTAATATCTATATCTTTATACACCAAAATATTTTTCAGAACTAATTAAACTAAGCTGCGATTTATCCATTTATAACAAAACGGCGACTATGAAACTATACTAGAAAAAGTCTGCACATTATAACTAATTTATAAATGCGTAATTTGATAGACGCGCATGACTCACACGGAAATTTCCACGGGGTGTCTAATTACAAATACCATTGCCAAATTTGTTACAATATGTACATAGATTCTTAGCCATATGTAATAACTGTGCCGTTTATTTAATAATGATAAAAATAATAATATCGAAGGAATAAATCAAAGTGGCAGTTTACAAACATAGTCGACTAACCAGAATTACGCAAATTCACTACAAGTAGTTGTAATAAAGTGCCCCCATTTTCTTTTAGAGAGCTAATCATTAGCAAAACACTGTAAAAGGATAATAAAGAGATGGTTAAAGAAAAATTTATGGCAACTACTAAAAGAACTCCAACAAAAATAAAGCTAACCTGTATCTACGATGTTGAAACTTGGCCAATTTTGCAAAATGTATACAAGTAAGTTTTTTTTTCTAAGTTGAAATCCCTTTGTAAGGATCAAACTTAGTTTAAATACTTACCAATAAATATTGATTATTTCTTCAATAACAGAAAAATCTAGCTTGATCTACTCGATATCAATCAGCAAGAAAATCTTAAATGTATTACAATGCAAATTTATGGAGATACGGGCACTCGCCCGTTTATTGCAAATTGAGCCTCATTTACAGTGATTGATTAAAGACTAAGGTCGAACTCACCCTTATGAACAAATCATACGGGCAAACACTTGAGTTACAAATGTAAATAATTCAATTCCCCTACCCAATTAGTTTTATATTGACAGTATGATGTGGTCATTATTAAATGTAAACCAAATATGATTAAGGTTAAGGTTATTCCCTTTGATTTGTTTTTTCAATTTTCCATGTGGAATTTCTTAATTATAAGAACAAATAAAGTAGGGTTAGGATATTACAAAATTTAATTATACTCAATTAAAATTTAATGTTGCACTTTAGGGTAAATAAAGTAGTCTTCATATACCATCGAATTTTCTGCGAAATATCATGAATTTTGGACGCCATTATTTCTTTATGGAATATAAAATCGAAAGCCATTTACCGAAAGAATGATTTTGCGACCTTTAAAGCGTTTAGATGCGTGCGTATTTGAAAAAGTAATAAAAATGAAATACGTAATCTCAAAGTCTTGATTATTTGTTGTGAATAAAAACCTTTTTTCTTAGTTTAAAGAAATATTGAAGGATTCCCTAATTAATTCGAGAAGATTAATAACTTTCGTCCTATAATATTTTGTTCTTCGTAAAAGTTTATCAATTTTAAAATTTTGCAGCTTTTACAGCCATTAAAATCTAAATCTGAGTAGCTAAACATTTATAATGATTATTTTTTGCGAAAGATAAGAATCAGTTGTAGCAGCTAAAATCGATCGATGGGTAAGATGGATGACTACTATAGACTTAGTTTCTATTTTTATTATATTATGGTTTTAGTGGTGGCATTCTGTAAACGCTACTGTCATATAAATTTTCTTCAGGCTGGTTTAACCACTCGCAGTGCTTTCAGCAAATAAAAACAAGGCGAACAATAGGCGTAATTAACAAATTTAATATCTCCTGCCGAAGAATCATAATACACGAAACTTTCTAAATGTTCCTTTCCAAAAAGCTCACTGTATTCAACCCAAAATAAACTGAAACTTTCATTAATGCCTTCCAGATTTAATCAAAATTGCGTCGATAAACATTTATCCTTTCGAAGTTGGAAATCAGACCGAAGGAAATTATTAAAGATCACTTTATTCGAATATCATGCAAGAAAAGAGTTTAATTACTACATTAAAAGCGGAATCGACGCACTTAGAATGTATAAGAATTAAATTTTGAATCTTGCATTAAACTTTTCCTAAAATTGTATGTCCTTAACATTTTACCGATTACACAGAAAGTGTAAATGAGTACATTTAAAAAAGTGATTTTGATAAAAAATGCAGTTCATTAAACTCCAATCATTTCGCTTTGAGAACTTTAATTAACAATACTATTGATTAGATTTTTTTAATTGCAGAAGGTGCAAATGAGCATAAATTATTAAATCCAGTGAATCCTATACCGCAAACAAGAATAGGGGATTTGTTTTAATAAAGCTAAACTTCAGGGAAGTGTGATAACTGAGTCCCTTTTTTGAAATATCATAGACTTGTTAAGGTGGATTCCGACAATAAACATGAATACGATACCTATACAATCCCGACCTTAAGTTATGAAACTTATATAAATGAACGGCTAAACTCAGTGCAGCTCGTGTGCAGATAAACACAATTTCGGTAAAGCGTTATCGTCAAAAGGTGTATTGGTATACGCCAACAGGTCTATTTTACGAAGATACTTAGTGCTATGGAAATTGCAACACCAAACTCGATCGATTTGTTTAACTGTAGAAAAGTGATAACTGATTATATTTTCTAAAAAAAATATAAATGATAACATTAAATTTTTTAATTATGTATTGGGCGTTCTCAATTATTTACACATTCCTTGACTCGCCGTGGCATGGAATCCAGTAGGAGGTCTATGTTTGCTTGAGGTGCTTGAGCATAACACCTTGCAGGATGTTTTTCGCTTGGAGAAATTGCAAATTGTCTTAACCGAAGCCAAATCACTTTAAGTTTTTAAGAAGCGATTTAGTTATGTATAATAATACGCTTGGATGGTAAGTTGAGTCAGTGGTGAAATAGTTTGCGTTCTTTAAGAGCCTTTAACAGAGTTTTCTGATTTATGATTATTAGGATTATAGTCTAAAATCAGTGGCATTACTTTTGCAACTCATTGCTGGATCAAACAAATTGTGAATGATTAAGAACAACTTTTTCTACTTGTGATACTCACACCTTCTCGTTGAGACAGCCAGAATTTAATTATTCCCTGTAATAACCAATTTGCTTATGTCTTAATATGACTTGATTCTGTCGCAAAATGTTAAATGAACATGGCAGCTGCTACCTGCCGAATTGTGACTTGTAAACCTTCTCCTATCCATACTATCCTACACTAGTTGCCACAGGATCTAAGGCGGACTAAGATAAAAGGGCCTTATTAGAAGCAGCCAAATATTACAAACCTTTACGTTCCATATTTGATTTATAAGTCAATCTTATCTCTTCACCTGTTTTCAAAATCATTGAGCTTTGGTATAATCCAATGCTTATATAATGCCATCGTTTTAAATTTAGCTTTAGCCCCATTTTGACATTCATGTTTCGATTTTTGATGCATATACCGGCATGGAAAACAAATAATGACAAGTTGTTCATAAGTTCTATATTATATTCAGTAATAATAATTAAACACTTGTCGCTTTACGATTCCACCCTGCCATTACCATACACTTCAGCAACGGTTTTCCCATCCGTTAAAGTAGTTGCTGAAGGCTGCTTTTTAAGGCATATTAAGAAACCTCCTCATGGATGCCTGAGCACCCTTCACACTTTGAAATACTTTCTAGAACCAAAAAATTGCCACTTTCAACGAGGCATGTGAGAATGTTGTGTCTTGATGAAGAGATCAATCATTTTTGGCCAAGTTATGCCCGCAAACATTACAAGACAACCAAGTACAATTCTGGTTAGGTGGGATAACCTTTTATGAACACTTTAACGAATATCGAATACCTTTTTGCATGTGAACTTTCATGGGACGTTTTTCTCCATATTCAATCCACTGTTTGCTTTGACGGCGAGTTTTCGGTCATTTTAAAAGAACCCTGGTTCAGCATTGTCCATGCTTTCCCTTCCCATTGTCCTTCGCGACACAAACTTGTAAGGAATCGATAAACGTAAAACTGTTCCTAAGTGAGTGTTTTTGGAAAAATGTTGTCACACGACTTTCATCTTTTTGTGAAGCATATCGCGGGCGCCTTCCTTATTAATAAGCATTCGGAGTTAGTTGAAGAGGTACAGGGCACGCACAAGTTTTACGGTCGTATTTATATGTTTGATCTGCTATGTTTTCGAGCCCCTATTTAAACCGGCGAGGCCATTCGTACACACGTCAGTACTCAAACGACGCTTTTGAGGCGCAGTTTAATAATTGCATACTCGAAACAGTTGTTGTGAAAGGACTTGCAGAAATCTCTACTTGTGTTGGTTAGGCCCCTTCTGCTTTGGCAACCATGCGTTCGGAAGAGACAAATATCAGGACTCCTCCATGTAGGTGCGAGGAACTGGTGAGTGAGACAGAATTTGAGATTATTAACTATAAATAATTTATTATGAAAGCACACAGTGCTATCTAGCGGTTGCGAAAGGAAATTGTTTCTATAAGAAAAAAGAACCCCAGAGGAACGAAAGCTCAGCATCTATGCTGAAGAAGAAAGAGACAGAAGATGTAACCAAATTAATCTGTGATAAGAATGACGAAGATGTGTAGGTATCGCATGACGAAGAAGATAAGCAAAGACATATAAACAAATCTAAAGGTTTGGACGAAGACTTCTCTCCATTGAAGCTACCCGAGAGAAGGTGCAAATCCATCACCTTAGTAGACAAATCTGAAAGGGAAACGAAAACAAAGAAGATCCACTCGCCTCCTCCCATTGTCATGCGCGACAAATCGAACTGCCGACCAAAATCAGGTCAAAATTGTAAAACCTCACAATGCAAAAGATGGAGTTCGGCAGTAGCAAAATGTAGTAATTGCTGGGGTGAACATCCTGCACGCCCGCGTGCATGCCTCTTACATCCAATAAATTTCAAATAAAACCAAAGAACAAGAAATTTCAATTATTCCCAAACCATAAAGGTTAAATCGTTCGCTGCAGCAAGAAACACGGGGGAGAACCAAACCAAACCTCGAAGACAAATTGTCGGAAAAATAAAATCAGTTATTGAAAAACTTTTATCAAGATCTTACCAGACATTTTACGAAAACTATAAAATACAACATCATCCAATCAATTCAGCTACGTCGAACACAAACGGCCTAAAAGGTAAGAAGCCAGAACTTAAAATTTTCTAAAGAAAAAGGAACGTATCCGCTATATTAATTGCGGAAACGCATTTTAAACCAAACTGGAATAATTACGTAACCGAATACGCACAGAAAAGATAGAATAGGCCGAAATAGAGGGGTTGTAGCCATTTTAATCAGTAACTGCTAGTCCGCAATTGAAGAACATTTTGAGAGGCAAACTTTAGAATCCGTAAAAGTTAAAACATCAACCGATGTAACTGTGATAAATCTTAAAGCATACTACAGCCAAAGCAGTGTAGAAGGTAGAAGGCTCTTCAATAATCGGTAGAGATCTAAACACAAAACAAAAAACTAAAGCTACCGTTATAGTAACGTCAGCGGGTAGAACTTAATTAGTTCAATAAAAGTCAACGCCAACTGGCTGGTTTCTGCTTCGGAAAAGGTGGCCTAGACTCCTAGTAACGAGTCACAAAGTGACATAATTGACTGATTCATCATTAGGGAAATTCAAATTCTATATGAAGTTAGTACAGTATACAAACTCTCATCAGACCACTTCCCGGTTCTATTCAGATTAAAGAGGGCACAAGAACCAATCCGTAGCGCTACAACTCGTAAGACAAACTAGATGCGATTTCTTTTATCAAATGATGAACCATACAATGGCGAACCATATCAATACAACGATGGAGTTAGAGTCGGCAGACTTACAAAAACTGTATTAATAGCCCTACAGACCAACCAAGAACTTTCGAAACCATCTGTAGA
>JAHWXV010003524.1:0-12378 GCA_024586415.1 Phrixothrix hirtus | reverse complement strand
GGGGGGGGGGGTATAGAGCATCTGCTGTAATTGCTCTGTTAGTTTACTTTATTTTAAATAAATAAATAAAAATTTGCTATATCTCTGAAATGGTTGAGTTGCGGACCTATGTTGATTAAAACTTTTTTGTTTGTTTTAATGAGCACTATAATTGGGTAAAATATTCGACATCAATTTTTAAACACCCTGTATAATTGGTTTAAAACTCCACGTATAAAATTAGTTATTAAAGCATTTTTGTCACATTAAAATGGAATCAGTTCATGCTGAGATCTAGGTGGGTTAAAAATTAGAAAGAGAAAAAACACTTGTTAGAAAGTAGCTGACCGTATGCAAAAATCTGAAACAACGTTTGGTTAGAAAGATTCTGTATTCCTTTTTTATAAATTGGATAACTAATTGTTGAAATTAAGGCCCGATGTTCGTACAAATGTTAATGCTGCGTATGTCAAGATGATTTCAGAGCAGCATCATTAATTCTGGGAAAATTTACGAGAATATGGCTATTAAGTGATGAGGGTTTTTCGTTCATTTATGCCCAAAAAAAGAAAAGTTTACATTTTTTCTGCAAGGTAACGACGGGGAATAGTGCGTTTTTAAAAAAAATAATACTCGATTAATGTTGAAATGAAAAATTATTTATTGACATAAAAATGTACTAAAATGTATGGCACTGAAGTTATGTTTGGAAAAGAACGCCTGAAAGATGTTTAACCTGTTCATCGATGCATTTTTCCACTCTGCCTTTGTAGTTCTCCCTCACTCTTTCCAATGTTTGCTGATCAATCAGTTAGATCTCATGTCGAGTCGCATCTTTAAGTTCCTCTAACGTGCGAGGTTTGTCCGCATAAACATGAGATTTTAAGTAACTCCAGAGGAAGAAATCACACTTACTGAGGTCTGGGGAACGCGGAGGTTAATAAACATCTCCATAACAGGAAATGAGACGACTAGGGAAGGTACCCCGAAGCTGTTGCACCATCTTGTTGGAACAAAATTTCATTTGTGTTTAGCCTTCTCCTCCTACGCAACTCTCTTAGGAAAAAGTTTCTGGTCATTTCAGTGTATCGTTCAAAATTTACTGTCACTGTATCCCCACCATTCTCGAAAAACTAGGGACCGATGACACAGCGGCGCGACATCGCATACCATACTGTTACACGTGGCGAGTGTAAAGGGTGTTCGTGGAGCTGTCTGAGATTTGTCTCTGCCCAGTACTGACAGTTCTGCTTGTTAACTTACCTGCTCAAATGAAAGTGAGCTTCATTTAACATGAAAATTGCCACATAGTTGTTTTCTTCAAACAGTTACATCATCTGTACAGCAAACTCTTCACGCTTTTCATAGTCCGCTTTATTCGATTGCTGCACGAACATGATTTTGAATGCGTGAAAGTGTAACTCAGTTTTTAAAATTTTCCTGATCGAATCATGTCCCATGCGCAAAGCAAACGAGTGTCATGAGCAAATTAACGTGGACTCTGTAACAGCGCTGCTCTTACCCTTTCCACATTTTCTGGCGTTCTTACTGTCCAAGCAGACCCAGGTGGTTTTCATTTCATCAACGATCCTGTTCTTCTGGAGTAGTCGAACCATCTCAAAATCATTTTTCGGAAAAGACGTTGGGTTGCTGTCACTGATTCACCGGTTTTCACAAAACTATCGTACGCAAATACCCGGTATTATAACTGCTCCATTCTGACTGAAACTGCATTCCTTTACGAGCTCAGGGTCATCAACCCTGCATCTCTCCTACTTCCCACTGTCGAATATAGTCCCAACAAGAAAACGCCGTTTCCCGTGGTCACCTTACATAATACTCCAATATTTTGTAATTATATAAATCGTGGTATTTCTCTATTTCTACAACCAACAGCAAATTATAATTACGTAACATATTTTTAAATTATGAATGTCAATATGGGATGCTAATGTCGACCTGCGGCATACATCTAATGTTGCAGCGCAATATGTTGAGTGCACATCGCACTGGTGATGACGCATTGTACCATTACAATTGGGAATGCGTGTTGAAAAGTATGCGCTCGTCGTTGACGTTGTGTACAGAGTGCGTACTGCTTGTTTGTTGCACCGCTCTGTTATTGGCCTATCAGAGAGCGGGGATAAGTAAAATCAAACATAGAAACCGGTGGACTGATCAGATACCCATATAGTTTATATGTTCAAAATGTTCACCATTGCAATTCTTCTTTATGCTAAGTAAAATAAGATTTCCCACTTACTAATCGAGATGTTTTAAGCTTTATTTCATTTAAAATTTGCGTTTTCTTCGGTGTATAATAACTGCACGAGGAATTCGTTACTTATAAAGACTTTTTTATGTTTTATCGGTGTATAATCATTTTTGGGGTTAATTACCATCGACATTGGTGTATCAGATGCACGACAACGTAACATGGTTTTCAAGGGCATTCCCCAGTTCTGTCCCAGCGATTCTGGTTAATTCGAGATTACAATATTCTTTCATACTTATTTAGGTTTTTATTCGAAATTTTGTCTTATTTCACACCTTCGTTATACATTTGCTATTACCAATAACTGCGACATACCGGTCAATAATTCACGTTATGTAATTCAAAATTTAAGCTTAGTTAATTATAGTAAGATCAATATTTTACTGCAGGTAGGAGGCGAATGCTTTGTTACTTCTGAATGAAAACCAACATCAAATTTAAAGGTACAAATCGTCTTTTCAAATTATTATTTAATTTTAACTCTGTTTCACCCGAGTTCACTATGGGATGTTACGCTGATAAATTCTGTTAACCGAATTATCACCATTGTGGTTTTATTATTAATATATTTACTTTAAGTTCTTAATCTTTGCTTTATAAGTTACATTATAGTTTAATTTTCAATGCGCATGGATTAAGTACTTTAAATAGTGAGTAGGTGAGTTAAATTACTAAGGGCCCGTATTACAGAAACCAAACTTAGTTTTAGGAATTTGAAGGTTAAACCGGTATTGTAATACCGCCACCGTAGTTGAGATTCCTTGCAAAACAATAAAATTTCCAAATGGATTCTAAACTTCGATAACCTTCTTGGCTATTGCCTACTCAACTTGTAACGGATTTTCATACCACATCAGTAGCGTAAACCCTGCCAGTGCGTCATCTCAAGTAGATTATTCCTAATTTTTGACATTTAATTGCTTTTAATCCAAGATTAAACGAAAGAACACGCGACCCTGCTACGTTGAGGTTCGTACACTCAAGGTTATAGATATTCGTTTTCACTTTCTAATTTTAGGAAAGTCGTTTAGTGGTTTTTATTATAACGACATAAAAAATTAATAAACAGATAAATAGAAGGCGTTCCTCACGGAAACCGACAAGATCTTTAGCATGTGTTAGAAATATCGTCAAAAGTGGCGAAAAAGAATTTGTTGATTACTACGCTGTATATTTGATTAAAGAATTACAAATAGATAAAGACCATGTGTTATCCTTTGACTCATGAAATTTTATCAGTTTAATTCTGAAGATCTATTTGTGATGAAACCTATTGCTTAACTATTCCTATAATCAACTATTGACGCGTTCTGTTTACCGATATTGCCATCAAGAGATTTGAGACAAAGCCATAAGAAGCCAGGACCTTCCCTTCTAATGCAGCTTTCAGGAATATTTTGGTTAAAAGACTATGACTTGAACGATAAACTAATGGCTTGCGGTGTACCTAGATAGCAAATCTTTAAACACCTTATTGTTTTCAATCTGAATTTTATTTGTGTTTTCCAACATGCGGTTTCCCGGCTAGGAATTATGGATCTCGGTTATTTTGAAAATCTCCGGCAGGCACTAATGAATCTTCTGCAGCCCCTCCGCGAAGGTAGCTGCATCACGCATGACTTCGACAATGATGCTCTACTACTATGTTTTCTATGTTCATTGGAGTACCAGAATTTCTTCCATACCTCCGTCGCATTTTTCTTTTTTCCTAAGGGGGGGGGGGTGACTTTCTGCTGCTGTAGCGGCTTACTTTTTGCTTAATGCCCGCAAATATCCAGGATTTCATGTAAGCAACTTAGTATTTTTGCCATTCCCTCGGCAAACGTGGCAGCGTTTTTTTGTGGCTCCTACTATTATTTTGCTAAAGTAGCTTCTCTGTGCTGAGCGTAATGTGGGTATGTTTCTCCTTGGCACTAGGTGGTTCGCTGTTGTTTTTCGCCGCGTCGGCGTATGAAACGCCCGCGTGAATCGCGGTGGGTCTGATTGTCGTTGTTGTGGCCGGTTGTAGTTTTGGGAACTCCGACTATCCTCCATAGTTCGCCGTGTGCTCGGCCCCGAAATTTGCACATTTCATAGGTGTTGCACGCGGTTTCTCGCAGTCCGCGCTTACGTGTCCTTAGCCGCACTTTACACAGGCTGGCGATGCACTGCATATTCGTTGTGTGTGCCCGTGATTTTGGCATATCTGGCAGTGTATTATTTTCTTTTTGTATTTCGGCACCTCCACAGTTATTGCGAGGCCGAATACAGACTTGGCGTTGAAGATTTCTTTGCCTACCGGCGTCTTTTCGAATTCGGTGTATACCAGCGGCATTGGGACTTTTTCCGCTCCCTTGCACATTCGGCGCACGGAGAGCACCGGGAGCTCCATATCCTTCAGTTCTTGTAGGAGGTCTTCTTCTTTGACGAAAGTTGGGACACCTCTCAGGATGAGCCTTAGTGGCTTCTTCTCCTGCAGGAGATACGTGTGGAATTCGAGGATAGCCTCCTTCAGCTACTTGGTGATGCCTCTGTAGTCGTCAACTGTTTCGGGGCAAATCTTGACTGCCAGTTTTTCCGCCTTTGCCTTGGAGTAGTTTAGGCCCTTACTTAGGATGTCCTTGGATACTTGTATCCATTTTTCCCCCTTCCGGAGTACCACAGGCAGGATGTTCGCCCCCTTGGGCGCGGTGGGCGTCGGCGTTGCTTCCTCTGTATTTTCCAGGGCTTCGTATCTGTTTGATACCTTGAGTTTGGGCGTGGGTTCTTCGCTTTTCTTTGCCGGAGCTTTTCTTTGCCGGAGCTTTTCTTTGCCGGAGCTTTTCTTTTCCTGCTTACTTGCTGGAAGCCTTCTTCGTCGGCGCCCTCGGAGAAGTAATCCATTCCTGCATCCAGAAGTTGCATGATGGTTTTGGCTGCCGAGTTCTTTTTCGAGTACTCGCACAGCAGCTTCTCACACTCGTTGCCTGCTGCTTCGGGGTGGTTTCTGGCCAGCTTCAGTATATGGTCTGGGAGGTGACGAATCACCTCATCAGACAGCTTGCTTGACTTGGTAGGCTTAATACCGTCCACCCATTCCAGGTAGTCGATAAAAGCATCGCGCGTGGCATCGTCCAAAACTGTACTTGGATTTCTGCTGCTGCTTGCCATCGTAATTGGTTGTTGTGAGGTAACACAAACGAACGACGATAATTAATGTACTATGCCCCACCCACCGCTACATAAGTAGAAGGGGTCTAAGGTACAGCACACAATTAACAATAGGCGAAACAGCTACAATACAACCGAACTTGTCGGCTGCTCAACCCTCACTCTGCCTCTGCCCAGAATGATTCTCTCTACTTATGTGATGATATTTATATCCAGGATCGGGAAGGAAACTCCTCCGCTTTCCTGGACATCGTGGTTCGCGTTAGAACTTCACGTTTTGTTTGGAGGCGTCGCTCTAGCGACGTCCGCGTAAGACACGTCCCCTCGCATAGTGTTTACTACTTTTGATGTATGTGGGTACCTCGGGCACCTTTTGTAGCTGGCGGTGTGGCCCCAGCACAGTTTGTGCACATTGTTGGGGTCGTCTTCGGCTTCCCGCCCTTTCATCTGAGATGTCCGTCCCCGCACTTAACGCACACGGGCTCTACATGGCAATTCTTTTGTGTGTGCCCGAACCGGTGGGTCTGGGTTTTGTTGTTTTTATGACGTGGCGCTTCAATGCTCACCTCCACGTGAAGCACCGTTTTCATCTGGTAGATTTTCTTTCCCTGGTCATTGTTCTTCATTTCCGCGTAATTAAACGGCATTAGGATCTTATTAGGGCTACTTCGCATCCAACGAACGGATAGTTCAGGGAGCCCTTGCAGTTTGAGGTCGTCGAAAATGACCTCATAGCTCAGTTCGTATGGCAGCCTCCTGATGACAATCCTTAGTGTCTTGTCACTAGAGAAGCTGAAAGTGGGATATGGTAGCTTCTGGTTGCCGGATTGATCTTGATTCTGGACGTTACGTTACGTGCTCTGAGGACTGCTATGCCTCTAACTCAAAGCATAGCAGCGACCTCATGACACTTCTCCTTGGAGCGAAAAATGATAGGCGCCTGCTTTTTGCGCTGACTACGGTTGGTTTCGCCTCCTGTTCCAGAGTAGTATTCCATTTCGGCTACTACAAGTTTCTTTACAGCGGCTGCCGCATCGAAACTTGACGTGACTTTCGGAGCTTCCACAACTTCAAAATACTTGTATCAATTGATTGTACCAATTTGATTCGTCGTACTCGGCGTTGCCATTCCATCGCACTTGAATTGTATGTGGAATTGTTCTTTTTGTCAAACACCCGCAGGCACTATCGAACACAGGCACAATTCGCAGGCAAAGATACTACAACCGATCCATCGCAGCAAGCTGAAGGGTCCTAAGCTATGGTATCTTTAGAACACAGGAGCAATCAAACAAATACATGCTCACATGATGCGTCCTGTTTTCGCCCGACTATGACTTGCCTATCAGCAACTTAATTCTATATAAGTCTGGAAAATCAAAAAAAAATTCTTTTTTTACCACATTCTTATATAACAATGTCCATTTCATAGGCCTCTTGATACGATTTTAATTAATTTATAGAACGCGTGGCTGCAATGTACGCGATGTCGATTTCCAGTTAATTTTATACACAAATTTCTATCTGCTGTTAATAAATGCCTTATTTACTTTCAAATCAATGTTTTCACCCAAAACCAGGTCAATAGTCCGAGTCACTTTTGTTGCACATTTCAATGTTTATGACATACAAATTTTATACGTCATTTACACCTTATTTTCTGTTTATCAACCTGCTCAAGCTACGATTGAAAAATGAATGAAAGAAATTAAACAGAAGATTCGGTGAACTAAAATATCACCATTAAAGTTTAATGCGCTGAATCATAACTAAGAGAATAACAATTCCCTTACACGGGAATGAGCTGCTGTAGGGATAACTGACCCTGTGTAAAACATTCTGACGGCCCATGTTTAGATGTTCAAAGGCTTGAGAGCCCACTTACGATGTAGAACGTGTACTGTGAGTCTACTTTCAACGTCGCAAGATTAAGTTGTGCCAGCAAGTACATTTGATGCTGAAGAGGGCTCGCGGTTAGCACTACGTAGGCCAGTTTCCAACAAAGTAAAAGAAAAAGAATGGGCGCCAGCCGTTCGCAGAATGGTAGAGGCAACACACACCTGAACGGCAAGGTGTGTGGTGTACTTACTTTACCCTAAATTTTCTCAATCTGTACCATAGATCCAGCAGCCAGAAATTCCACCTAGCTGAAAAAGGGTTAGGTAATGCTGTTCGTCGATAATAATTCAAAATAGATAGATAACAGTACTTATTCCACCACACTAGCGAAATCAACAAATAAAAAAAGTATTGCAAATCAACAAAAAGGTTTAAGTTCGGCTAGTACAACAAAGTAAATTTATGTCCTCGAAGGGACGCATACATCAAGCAGAAGTTACTGAATTTTCCCTTTGCGGATTAAGGCTAACGCAAAAATATAGTAATTGTTACAATTATACCAATAATATAACAAAGTAAATTTATGTCCTCATATATCAAACGGTAACATATGAATCTAAATAGTAACTACGTCTTACTTGGACGCAAGTGAATGAAAAGCAGCAAATTAATGTTAAATGAGAAGCAACGCGTTACTAAGTCATAATTCAGTATCAGCGAAAGTAATAAAACAATCTTTCCTAAAAATAATTTGACTGAAAATTCATTTGCGACGGTTTCGTTCTCGAGAATAAACCAAGCATATGCAGGTACATCCCTTCAAATGACTGGCTCTTAAATTAATTAAAAAGATAAACAGTAACTTTATGATAGTGGAAGATTGCAAAGTAAAGTTTGTAGCATGTTTAAAATTAATAGCAAAAGCAAATTTAATTAAATGGAAATAGACGGCGTTACTTTACACTGAGTACTGCAACTTGAATATATTGTAATTTTTGTGATTAAATATTACGTATGTTCTAAGTTACAAGTTAAAACGCAGAGAACATCAGTAGGACTTCATATGTGGTGAAGATAATTTGATAAAATTTCTAGGAAGTTGTAAACCAAAGACATTGTTGCTTATTTATATGAAATAATTATTAAATTGAGTAATCGGCGTTCATCGTGCGCTACAGGGGGACCGACATAATGCAACGGAATAAAAACATAAATGTACGACCTTATTTTGAGGCTTGGAGTAATCAGTAGTCAACATCCATACGGTGGCAGCATCTTAATACAACGCCTGGCAGAACGTAGTCCCTAGCAGTAAACTAATAGATACAAATCAACAATTACCAATAATGTTAATTAGAAAATGGGCGAAATACATACCGGTGGTTAGATGTTACAGAAGCAGGAAGAAAAACCAACGGTTTATGCACAGAGCGATTATTGAAAAGAAAGAAACGAGTCGTGCCTCGAACATATACACTTGTGGCTATATGCTGATAACATAGAAAAGGTGTCGATAAACCTAGCATATACGATATGTTTGTCGAGTTTGACCAAGGACTTTTGATTTAATTCGAATGTGTTAAATCTAAAATTTAAAATACAGCATGTTCTAAAACAGATTAATTGGTAATTAATAATGAAATGAATTTGTAGCAAAAGAATTTTTATAGCAACTGGAAATAAACTATGTATAGTATACAACCGACGCTAGATCAAAAATAAAACATGAATTTCAATTTATATGCCTAATAATTTAATAACGTGTATACGAGGTTCGCCAAAATAATAGTTAATTTGTATTAGTAAACGAAAAGAGTATAAATCTAATTTTAACCTTGACACACTTCTTCGATGACCTCTCAACAAGATTTACGCCGAAATGGACACCTCTCCACGGAGATACTGCACTTTTTAGTACAGTTTCTTTGGATAAATAATTAACTCAAGTAAAAGAGCGGTTACGTAGGCAACCAGTGAAGCAATTTCTGTTGTAGAGGTAACGGATTACACTCTTTAGTCAAGAATGGGGAGTAAGCTAAATGGAGGAAATGATCAGTTTGAAAGAGGTGTTACAAATGAGATCAGCCTCAGCATTTTCTTCAGAGGAATGTATCAACAAATTCAGGAAATTACTGGAAATCTGAATTAGAATAGGCCGCCTCAGATTGAACCCAGAATTACCAGAATGCCAGCTAGAACGTTAACAATTGCACCACTGTGCTTCATGAAAACCGAGCTGTTCCTGTAGTATAATGTAATTTCTAATATTTTAAAAAAGTTTTGATAAAAGTTGTTTCTTGTCCATCGCAATCATTAGATATAGGGATATATATTTTAATACTGTATCATTATTTAACGAATATCATTTATTCTGGACATACTGGACATAAACATTTTAAAATTACATAAATTGATTAAAAGCCTACTTGCGTTAAATAACTTATGTAATTAATATTTACGTAAAAAGCACTACAATTATGTTTTTATCAGCCATATACTTAAATAAAATATAATAAGTTATTATTTTGCGGTTTATATAATTTATTTAAACAACCATATTATTAAATCTTTCACTTATTTATTAAAATTGAATTTTATTTTTGAATTGTAATGTATTTGACAGAAAAGTTAAATAAGGCAATTATATTGTTTGTTTCATTTTTTGCTCTTAATCATATATACAGAACTATCTTAATCCTATTTTTTACTGAAGTTGCTTGCTGTCCTTCATGCTTGACATGAATAGTGATTTTATTTAAAAAACAGCCGAAATATAAGGAATATTCTTATACTATGATAGTAATATAAATGGAATATTTCTCAATTATTTTGGTGTTTATCTTAAGATTTTTGACAGTCACCTATAGACTAGCATCGTCACATATCGATGTAAGTACGTAGTCTATACAAACAAAGTTGATGATAATTAAGAAACTGAGACTTCCTAATTAACCAACAGGTGGCACATGAATTTTTAAATTTCCGCCAAATTGAGCATTGCTAATTTAAGAAAATGGACATTCAAACTGTGTACGCGTATTAAGAATTACACATCACTATATCTGTTAAACCATTACTTTTTTATTTTATATCTACAAGGGTTGTTCGATTAGTTTCCGATCAAGTTGGGAAAAAAATATAAACATTGCTTTTCAACATAATTTCTCAAAGCTTTTGTCTTTTCTTATACTCTTTCTGTAGACTGACTTATGCAAAAATCCTTCTCCTTTCATAAATTAATCATATGAGAAAAAATTTATACCTATTAAAAGCTTTTAGTAAAGGTTGCAAAATGGCTGAATGGTAGCTGTTGCAAAAAGTTAGTATTGTATTATTTCTATGTGATTTAGCTCTATTTTAATTGTAAAACAGACGCCAAACTTTTAAGGATGATGCCAATGCTACTTGCAACTTTTTGAAATATTATAACGAACTATTACTTTTAAGTTTAAGTAACAGCACACCACTGGTTGTTCAATTTCAAAATAGTACAATTAAGAGCAAATAGGATTTCCGCAGCGAGTAAACAGAAATGTTGCACACAATCAACAATAGTAGTTTTAATAAATAGATGATAACTTCAACGTTTAACAGAGTATGACTTAATGATTTTATATCGCGCACATCAACGCCAATGCAATGCTATTCGAGATTTGCTGTAATTTAGCCCTAATAAAGGAAATTAGATCCTGATAATTATTATTTTATTAAGAAATATTATTTAAATTAGATATTTTTCCAAACTAGGCTCATGTTGAACATTTTCTTCAAACAAAAAGGGACAGAACATATTTTAATAATTAAATTCAATCCACTTGGAGAATTCATAACTACTACATCGTTTCAATTTTCATGATTTAATATACGAGTACTACTACAGCCATCTTATTCACCCGATATCGCTCCGTGCGACTTTTTTCTATCTCCAAGAGTCAAAATGGTGGTCAAGGGATACCATTTTCAAACAACAGAAGCTGTGACCAGAGTCTTTGTAGGACATTCCAAAAGAAGAGTTCCAGAAATGTTACCAGCAGTGGCAGAAGCGCTGGAGTAAGTGTGTACAAGCAGAAGGGAACTACGTTGAAGGAGATTACACTAAAGTTGACTAAAAACATAAGCGATATTTCTTTCCACATCAGTTTCATTACTCCATTGTCGCACCTCGTATGTATATTCTAAAAAGTATGTAACAACAACAATTTTGTGTAATACATCCAAACGTGCTGCTTTGATTAAGCCTAAGCTGTATAAAATTGTTTTGTTGTCGAAAAATAAATAAATAAAACATTTGTTTTGGTTTCTGATGGAAAACGACGACGTTTAGATCTTTATTTTGGAATTCTTATCAAGCGATGGTCTTCGAACAAAATGCAAAAATATGTTTAGCCCGTTCGAGCGCAGCTCTCATAAAATCGATGTCACGGTCTCACTTTGATATGTAAATGTTCGTTTACGATTTACGTATATTCGTTTGAGTACGCCCTATACATTTTTATGTATAATTTCCTTTATATTAAATATGTATAAAAGTTTGGATATTAAAAAGTTAAAATTCGTTTCTGGGTGTGTTTAAATATATTTAACTTAATAAATATTTCTTTTGATTGTATTTTTACTTCAGAAATGGGGGTTATTTCTAATTAATCGAAATAATTTAGAAGATTCTTTGTATACAATTTACTTGTCCAGTAAGTGTCGCTGTCTGGTGACGAGGTTTGTAAATGTAAAAGTTATTTTAAGACTTTAAATGCAATAGCAAAAAATTCTTTATCTAGCGTTTTTTTTGGTAATTTTTTGGATATGGATCGCCTTGAAGAAACACTTGTGACTTCGCTTTGATGGCGTACGAACGTATGATGTGACGAGTTACTTGTTCTTTATCGCTATATTCAAAAAACGCATTGTTCGGTTTGACACAACAGTAAGAACTAATGCCACCGATTCTAGCTCAGTAGCTATTCGGTAGAGTAGGGGGGGGTATGGTGTAATCGGTGTAGGTATAAAGTCGTCAAGCATAACACTTCACGGTTGGTCTCTTCTCAGTTCGGATAACGTCCAAAGTCGGCTTAAGGTAAAAGTAAAAAAAGAAAGTACAGTAAAGAGCAAATAGGGCGCCAGTCGTTCACTATAAAAAAAAGGAAAATCACAAAGAACAC
>JAHWXV010003519.1:0-11771 GCA_024586415.1 Phrixothrix hirtus | reverse complement strand
GTTACAATACACACGCTCGTTTACTCCCACTTAAATTACATCTCTCTCATACCACCATAACCCCACTCTTCGAGCTCACTCTAACCAAACCCGGAAAACTACATCCACAGCCACGCCCCACACACGCTCTAGCTTGCTCACACACACAGATACTCCTATCACACCCTCTCACTCGCTCTCTTACACTTATTTTATACACGCAAAAGGAAAACTGCAGAGGGCCGGGAAACTCTACCTCGTCCCTTCCCCCGCTAGACCTCATTACCCCTCACCCTGGGTTTATCTAGAACGTCAGTTACTATACTACTACCTTTCTGTCATAAAACTATGTTGCAAGATGGGACAATGACTAATTTGATCTTTTAATGTCTTAGGAAGACAATATAACATTTTTGATTGCTGTAAAATAGGTGCATGTAATTGTGATATTAAAATTAAATATATATCTCACAAATGCAACTTTTTTCAAAATATCTTTTTGTCATTATTTAGTCACTGATATATGATAACAAGTTAATTAGAAATCATTATAAGATGGCAAATATGTCAAGATGCGTTTGTAAAGAAAAAAAGAAACTAGGCAACGCATTTTAGACATTCACAAATACAGCTGTAGGAGTGTCCTAAATTCATTATATTTAACAAATAGATTACTAGAAAATTAACAGATCTAGCATCCAGCTCAAACAACTTAGGTAAAGCTAAAATACAATCAAAGTGAATATCAAAAAACACTATTATTGACTACCTAATGTTTTATGAAATTATTTTCTAGTTCTTTTTTTTATTTAACATAAAGTCATTTCTCTGGTAAATTAGTAATAAATTATATTTAATAAACTGCAATCCAAAATGATACTAAACTGTAAAGATAAAAGTTTTATTAAATGTTTATTAATCGTGCTACAATAAAATGCTTAAATTCACTCCTCCTTTTAATAAGATGACAAATTAATTAATAAAAACAACAATAACAAGAGTAAAACATTACGAATTAAATTTTATAATAATCTAACTAAAAGGTTACATATATATTCAAATAAAATATCATTAAATTTAATCATAGAGATTAGTTAATTCTTTGATACAATCAAAAATTAAATTTTCAAAAAATTGGTGTATGTAATAAAAAATTTCAATAAAACTATTGGTTTAATATGTAATATATCTATTATTTCATCTAAAAAAAATTAATACATATAAATTTTATTAATTCAATTAAATTAATAACAATATATTGTTCTAACCGACTACCTACAAAATAATTAAGTATGTGAATGTAAGAAGTAATTTCAATTAAAGTTTAGAATTAGGCCGTCACACATTGTTTGTGAATTGAAAATCTCATAAATTCTTTTAAGATGTCGCATTGTGGGTGTAAATTAATTTTTGTGAATTTAATTAAGTATTTATGAGTAAAGCTCAATTGAAGCCTTAGCATATCCCGTGAATTGAAAATGTTATGAATTGTTTCATGAGGTTACATCACGGAAGTAAATTAATTTTAACAAATTTAATCATAAATTTCCGACTAAATTCTAATCAAAGACGTCTTCACAGCTGTATGAATTATTTTTTGATCGAAGTCATTGCCAAGGCATAATTAATCAAATGATTTAATAATTGGTGGAAAATTATAAGCATAAATAAATAAAACAGCTAAACGCATTTTAATTGCTTTGTGCAGTTTATAAATAAAGTAGTCCAATTTTTTAAGAAATCGGCAAGATTAATTATGAAGGTCCAGTAACAATCCATGTAAATGAAAGCAAAATTTTAAATTAAAAAAATGGCTCGTTATGCTGCTAGAATAATAAAATATAACAGTATTATTAAATATCTTTTACTTATTTTTAAACAACAGAATCACTTCATGGAATTTGAAAATATGGGTATAAAAGAACTGTTAAGCCTCATAACTTACATATATTTTTATATCTCAAAAAGCCAATAGATGATCGTCATATTTGAAAATTGTAAGTAAGCAGGTAGGTAATTTTATATACTTTGTTGGGAAATTTAATTTTACTGATGTACATTCTTAACTGGAATTATTTTCACGCTTATGTGCATAAAGCCTATTTCTTGCTCACTATTACAAAATAATCCTTTTTAATGTGGGTATACAGAGTGACTGGGATATAAGATATATTATTTAATACACGGCCCTTGGTAAACACATCTATGAAAAATTTTGGTTTGAAAAATGTGTTTATAATTTTTCGCTTAAAAATTGATTACAAATCTGAGCCTGTAACATACACCCGTGTATTGTATTTATTTATACCACAGAAAACTTTGTTTCTTTATTTAATATATTACTGTGCTCTAATCAGTTTCTTTTACTATGAATAAATGAAATCAGCTTGTAGTAATAATTTGAATATACTATTTTTAAAATTATGTATTTCAATTTGTCTATTATAAATTGATTGAATAATTAATTATAAAAAAATAATTTATAGTGAAATTTTGCTTTGAGTAAACATTGTTTTATGTCATCGCAATGAAATAATAAATTGTAAACATAGAATGAAATGAACTACAAATAATAACCTTTATTTATGCTTATATACTAAATTGTGTAAAACTACAAACAATGCAAATTGGTGGAATACCTACATGAAATGGTAATATATGATTGCCAGTGAATATGAATTACTTTCACCATAGCTCATAATGAAACATCACATTTTTAATAGTTTTAAGAAAAATTACGCATTAGCTTATTTGTGAATGAAGACGTATCCTTAAAGAAAGTGTTCAAAATGTCACCCATTTGCACAAATACACGCGTTTTTTTGTCTGCGTATATTTAAATAGCGTTTACCTGCGATGTTCCTACCCGTTTTTCTGTAGATTAAAATTATATCTACCAATTTGTATCATACTCGATACTTCACAAATTTTAAACAACGTACTTATTAATACGCCTGCAAGTATTGATGACTGATGTGTACCTATTCGTAGAAGTGAATCCCGTAACAAATATATATCGTATGTAGAGTCTGTCAGTCATTTTCTTGTTTAATACAGTAGACTAAGTCACAAACAGGACTGGATTGAAAACTTTAATTGCAAATATTTCGAAAACTAAGAAATTTATATATCTAGTTAAAAGCATTTTTGCCGTGCATGCCAAGATGTATCTGCTGCTAAATTAATGCTCCTTACATCCTGGATACCTTGTATATTATAGGTAAAGTCATGCCATTGTAATACACTAAATTTTAATACTTTAGCAAAATTTCATCTATTTATACCAAATCCTTGCTTTCTTGTGTATTAGGTTTAGTTTAGTTCAATTTGGGGATCACAATATAATAAAATACTTAAGATCGTTTAATACGTTTCATTTCCCTATGTTTTTCATCGCAACCTTCTGTCTAGAATGACTCGAATAAAACTACATAATTAAGTTTAATAAAACCTGAATTCATGAGAAGTAAAAAACGAATTCTAGAGTTTTCTACGAGGAATTTATCTAATAAAAGTTTTTATTTTTCTGAAAATGAAGCTAAAGCTTGAAAAAATGGTTATTTTTATAATTCAGTATTTTAATCACGAGATACTATAGTAGTTATTAATGCAAACATAATAAGTCCATGCGGTAAAAAACTCTGTTACCGGCTATTGTATATAATTGTCAAAAAATAGTCACTACTTCCCATAAATAATACCTATTATATAGTTCATAACTACTGATTACCAATTACGAGGTACGTCCACAAATTAAATTCCGTTTGTATTTCCTGTCGCCGCAGCGCTGCAAATGCAGTTTCGAGCATGCGCGATACTTACCCTGACCCATTGAGAAGGAGTTGACGACATTTCGGGTTAGTTTAAAATAGCAAAGTTAATTGAAAATCCCGCCGCTTGTGCAATTAGGTCTGCAATTCGTTTCCTCATTACGAAGAACATTAAATTAGTTCACACTCATCAAAAAATCTGTGAGATGTACGAAGAAAATATGATGAATGATTCAATAGTAAGGAGATAGATCAGACAGTTTAATAAAGGATATGATAATGTGCACGATAACGAATGAAGTGGGCGTCCATCTTTAGTTAGTCATGAACTGGTTCGTGCAGTTGAAGAAAGGGTTAAAGCAAACCTTAGGTTTACAATTTCTGCTCTCTCTCTCTCTCTCTCTCTCTATTAAATTTCCCAGAATTTTAAGATCACTACTTCATAAAATTGTTCATGAAAAACTGGGTTTTCGGAAACTTTGTGCTCGTTAGGTACCAAAAAAATCTTAGTGAGGAACACAAAAGAAAGCGTTAGGGAAGTGCACCTAAGTCTTTGGCACGATAAAAGTGATGATTTTCTCAGCGGTATAGTGACTGGGGATGAGACGTAGGTAGCTTATGAAACCTCTGAATCAAAACGAGAAAAAGCTAGGTCAATCTTGACAAATTAAAAAATCATGTGCACAGTATTTTAGGACAGACACGGTGTTTTGCTGGTGGATGTTTTATCTCAAAGCGAAACAATCAATGCAAATGTTTACTGCGAGACGCTTAGAAAACTGCACCGTGCAATACTGTATAAGCACCGAGGAACGCTCACCAGCTGCATCGTCTTGATTCACGACAATTCCCGCCCTCACACTGCGATTACAACACAACAACACTTAGAACACTTTGACTAGAAACAATGTAACCACCCTCCATACAGCGCAGACCTAGCTTCTAGAGATTTCTATCTTTTTTTTGCATCCAAAATCAAGTCTTCATGGTATAAGGTTCAACAATGATGACGAGATCGAAGAACATGTTACTACTTGGTTGACATCACTGGAGGCACCTTTTTAGGAACAGGGAATGCAAAATCATGCATCGCGCTATGATGTCTGCAAAATAGTGGGAGTTACGTGGAAAAAAAGGTTAAGATTTAAAGATTTTTTCACAATACATTTTTTACTGAATGTGTATTTATTTTCTTTGTCCTGTCAAACAGAATTTAGTTTTTCGACATACCTCGTATACAGATGGCACTCTGTATTTCTTAGATATTTTTCATCAATTCAGAATTTATTGAATTTTATCAATTTTATTTCGAGTTTTCTTTATAAAAGATTGCATTGAAAAACATAGAAAATAAAACGTAGCTAATGAACAAACTCAACTTAACCATTAACTGAAAATTATACACTAAAGGACATTGGCAGTGTGTTATAAGAATAGACCAAGCTTGTATCAAATAACGTAGAGTTGATGGTTCTTAAAAATCGACGTTTGAAGGTAGTCGAGATCGCAGTGATATTTAGGATATCTGAATCGAGTGTTCTACACGTAAGAGTCTTCGAATAGGCAGGGTGTCAGTCAGATTAGTTCAAAAATATTTGATTGCTGAACACAAAAATTGTTTTCGAGAAAAATGTTCAGAAATATCATATAAAATAGTGACAAGAGATAAAACCTGTATATATTATAGGGATTCTGAGAACAAGAAGAAATCAATGCAGTAGGTTTACAAGAGTTCACTACCTCCAAAAAAAAGTAGAACACAAGAGTCTACAGACAAACTTATGGAGTTGGCTTTTTGGTAGCTCTAGGGAATTGTTTTAATTGAATACTTGAAAGAAGGTGACACAATCACTGCCTAGAAAATTTATGCTTAGAAATAATCAATTAGATTCCCAAGTTAAAGGAATTTGTCTTCTTAATGATTTGCATTTGAAGGTAATGGTTTTCTATTTCGTGCTGTTAGTGATTAAGAACAATTTAGTACTAATAAGAGTTCTGTAACTTCATCTACTCTAACCGAAGTGCGCAAAAACACTAAAACTAGTTGGATAGAAAAATCTTCCCCAAGTTCAAAAGTCCATAGAGGAGTTGTCTTTGTTCAAAAACAAGGCTTCTAAAAATTTTGAATAAACAAACATTCATGAGAAGAGCTTTGTCACGGTCTGATTTCGTTTCGTGTTCTACTTTTTCCGTTTAATAAAATAGATACTATATAAGTTACATATTCTATATTTAAATTTCGCTTCTGCTTTTATTTTTAAACTTTTATTTAATTTGGCCTACCTCAGGTTCCGCCTATGGTAACTATGGGTTTTGAAATCAAAACTGTCTTGTAATAAAAATTTCTTTCTTCCGTGAATGTTTATTTTGTGAATAACTTTAAAAAATATTACAAATCCTTAGCTAATTATCATTAGATATTTGGTAATTAATCCTTTAATGTATCTATGCTCATCCTGTATATAGTTTTTGTTTGATATATGTTTTATATTCGACGGTCAAGGATATTTGGGCTGTGTCTTGCGCACAAACAATCTATTCTTCCAGCCAGATATAAATTTCACTTTAAATTTGACTTTTATATGAGCTACAAGTGTGTATTTTCCTATTAAGTTTAAATTGTCTTTTGCTCTAAAAACCTATTCTAAATAGAACGGGGTAAGTTATTTTTCCGATCTTAACTAATTCTTTTTCGTTATTCCCTTTTATAGTTTTTTCTCTTTCTGTCTTGCTGTACGTTTTACACACGTTTCCCCAGGTGTGGGATTAATTAACCTTCGCGCTCCTTATGATTTGAAGGGGACTTCACGAGTTTGAACTTGAAAATCGAGAGATTCTGACTTCTGAAGGACAAGGACTCCCATTTGTTACTATACTAGCTTGACACTCCCGTCCACAGGACTCCAGGATGCTCCGGATTCTGCACTATCTATCCAGAACGTCCTGCTGTGATTCGTGAGACCCTCACATACAGAACAGCTCCGATGGGTATTTATTTTTTTCACTTTCATTTCCTCCAATGTTTCGCTTTACTATGAACGATGACGCTTTAATTAATATTTGCTGTTGAAATGCGTTATCTTTAATTTTTATAATACTGAAGTACTTACTTAAATTTAACTTATTAAGCGTTGTATTGCAAAACTAAATTTTACTTGTTGCCAAAACTTCATAACAGTATTTACAAAGATTTCAAGTTAGTTAAAATGTGCTTTAATAATTAGGACCTGTAGAAATTAACTTTACATTTCTTGATATTTTTATAATCTTTTGTTTACCTGTGTAAATAAGAAATTTTGAAAGTTATCATTTTAATTTTAACAATTTTGATATCTATGCATTTAAACGAATTACCATCTTAATCCTTCGTTTTTGTTGCAACTAAAAAGAAACTCATTTTAGCTGTAATTAGTTATTTTAATTTACGTTTCATTGACTATTACGAAAAGTATTTAACTTTCGTACAGACTTGTCTAGACTTCAGTAATGAATTTTACAAAATTTAATTAGCTACATACGAAATTTTAATGCTGCAGATAATTTAGTTTTATCATTACCTATAAGAACGGCGTCAACAAACAGAAAATGCCTGGCCTGTCCAGCACATGTTACTAGTGTTACGATTAGCGTATTAGAATTTCAACTTTGTAAACCTTTGAATTTAAATCTATTCCTTATACACTTCAAATAATTTTGTTAACGCACTTTTTCTTAAGCAATATTTTACATTCTCAGATTGTTATGCATTTGGTTTTTTAATGCTATTGTTAAATAAATGTAAATTACTTTCAGCAGTGCAATCGCCTTGCTTATTCTTGTGCCTATTTTATTTTTCTTTCAGGATTATAAAGTGTATCAAATTACGAGGTACACACAATAAGTTCTCCATACTGAATGTGCTTTATTGTTAAATTTTGTGTTTGCTTTATATGCAAATTAGTTTCGAAGTTGCTTTCTAAACATCATACTGAGTGTTCCTGCGTATAGTTCGCCTTCGATATATGCAGTGCATTACAAAAGTGTCTCTCTTCTTCCTTTAGTTTACAGATTCCGCTGTGCGGAAATACCTTGTACAATTTGAAGGGGTGACGCTCAAAAACATTGCTTACTTTTCTATTTTCTCCAAGAAAAACTGTACCTTACTTTCGACTAAATAGTTACTGCATTTCTATAGTTTTATAACTACCCACTTCCCACTTTCCGGTAAAGCTGTCCGAGCCAAGCAACCCTCTCTTTTACCACGTGAGTTATCCTTCGTTTCCTTTCCTATTTTCTATCCCTTGCTTTTTATCTAGGACAAAGTTAGCTTACGTGGCAGCTTGGAACATTGAATAAAAATCAATTACGAAAGGCAGAGCTGTGGACAAGTACTAAAGAATAACAGAAAAATGGAACAAGATTCATCTGAAGAAGAATTACAGGAATTTATTTCTGATTCAGGTAGCTTTAAATTTTCTGAAGAAGTTAAATTTCTAGATATTCAATTCAAAGTAGCTTTTGAAGTAAGCGGCTACATAGTCAAAAGAATTTATGGAAAAAAGGCTACTCATTTTTGTGTGCCGAATTCGTAAGCGTAGAAAGGAAGAACTTGTGAAATATTTGAAACGATTTCGATTAACGAATAAATTTATTAGAAAAGACGTTGACACTTAGCCGATTGTTAAAGCTAACATGTCAGACTTTATCAAAACTACAATAAAATATTTTTCCAGCAAGCAATGACAAAGATATGGAATAGATTTTAAAACTTACTTAGTTAAAATTAGTTATTTTTTGTAAAGGTTGTTTGAAGGTTGGTTTCCATATGACATTGGTGATTATTTTTTAAACATCAAGGTATTTGTTAATGTTAAAGTTAGTTTTTTAGACAAAACATATATACAAATTTGTTCATGTAGCAATAGATGACGAAATAACGCTTGATGGTTCACGAACGATTTTATTGGGAGTCTAAGAAATGTCTCTGGGAACTGTCCCCTTGGAAGGTGAAGAGCACATTTGAGAGTATAACATGGGTAGCTCATTAGAAATAGATATAGCAGATCCGTTTCTAGAAACACAAACAGGAAGTAATATATCTTGGTGTCGATGGATTATTCAAGTAAGTGGACAGAGACATATGCTCTATCAAATTAGTAGGCAATTACAGTAGCCACGACATGAGTGAAGGAGTTCTTTAGTGGTTTTGGAATTCCATTTCGTCTAAGAATGAAATTCCGATACAGACCTGATACAAACCCATATTCAATTGTTAAAATTAGGGAAGATCAGGGTTACTATCTTTCATCCACAGTCAAATGGAATGGTAGAGCGCATGAACCGAACTATGGGGAAATATTTGTTGAAGGTAGTTTCAGACCGTAAAAGAGACTGGGATCAATACTTACACCTGTTCCTAATGGTTATCGGTTGGTAGTACATAAGACAACAAGTAAAACCCCAGCTAAAGTGTTGTTTGTGTCCGAAATAAGACTAATACGGCTAAATTAGACCTAGAATTTGATAGTAGGACCGGAGAAGAGAAGAATTCTGCAAGTGAGTTCTTTAAGAGCATTTGGTGGAAGCTGATCTCTATACATAGGAAGTTTCGATATGATACAAATTTTAAATCTAGAGAATTTCAATCCGATGATTTGGTATCGCTGTCAGTCGCAATAACGACTAGGCTTATCGTTCAAACTACAGTGATCCTGGAAAGCTCCATATAAAGTTATAACAAGGATTAAGATGCAATAACCCGATTATGATGCTACCTAACAAAAACCTAGAGTGGAATGTATGAATCTGTTAGCTTAGTATGCTTGCAGGAACTTGGATCAAGAATAGCCAGAGATTAATCAAAGGACGTAGAACATCCAGATAGGGAATATAGAAGTTAACAGTAAAAATTTCATAGCATCCTTCTCAGAGTCCCGCAACCACTGAACTGTACACAAATCTCTTTGACGTAATAGAAGCGTATCTTTTGTCTTATTGTGTTGTCAAATATTTACGGATATTTCGTACAATTGCAACCGAATTAGTGGGCGAAAAGTCGATGTAAAAAACATACTGCAGCAGTATGGTCACATCAGAAGTCACGTTATGAAGACCTATAGAAGAGGTTATAGAACCTCAGGAATCAACATTGTATCAATGGTGGAAAAATTGACTATTCTACAGATAACAAAAGTTGGATACCCGGTATCCGGGGACATTACTTTAACAATAGATATATCTAGATATGCATGATGAAAACGCTTATAAACTATGTGTCTAATTTTCATACCTTTAGAAATATTTGCAACTAAAGTTTTTGGTCGGTCCTATTCGTGACTCGGTCTACCGCGTCTAACAATAAGTGACTGGCTAATTGTTAGTCTTTGGTACAAGAATAACGTATACAATTTCACATATCTCGGCTGATTATTAAATACTCATAAATATATTGAACTGATAAATAACTTTTAAAATAAAGGGCTTGATTTTCTTCTTTAAATTTTCTAGTGATTTTTTAATTGTGCACATTAACAATCTCTTAAAAATACAAACGAGACTCTCGGTACATTTGCATTATTGAAAAGAAATACATTTCTTAAATAATTTTTACTCTTAAAAATGTTCTATAATGTTTAGGTAGTTTTAATACTACTACTAATATATCAGGTTATTCAAAAGTAAGTTCCCAGTTTTAAATGTCCATTGATTTGCTAATTTTTGAGATACTGAAAAAATAAAAACGCCATTTTGTTTGTAAAGAAACAGAGTTTTATTATAAAAAAGAACAAATAACAAAAAGTTAAAGATGACCACCTCCATGCTGTTCAATGAGATATAGTCGTTCTTCTATGCTATGAACTGCATTATAAAGGGCATTCAGTGGAATATTTTCAATGGCATGTGATATGGATTGTTTCAATTCCTCACGAGTAGTAGGTCTACTAAGAAACGCCATTTCTTTGAGGTAACCCCATGACCAATAGTCAGCTGGATTAATATCTGGTGACCTAGAAGGCCATCTGTTTGCAAAATGTCTGTTAATTACACGATCACTAAATGTGTTTCTTAATAGTGTTTTCACGGGATTGTGTATGTGAGGGGGTGCACCATCGTGCATAAAAACAATATTTGCGATATCATGATTCTGTAATTCTGGTATTACAACGTTTTGTAACATTCGAAGATATCGCTACCTATTTACCGTTACTATTTTAATTTGTCCATTTACCATTTCTTCATAGAAATAATGACCAATTAGAAAGTTAGATGTAAAGCCACTCCATGCAGTAACCTTGACATCATGTAATGCTTGTTGAACAATTTCATTTGGATTAGTTTCTGCCCATATCCTGCAGTTATGTGTGTTAACGCCTTCATTTAATTCAAAATGTGCTTCATCTTACAAAAAATTTTGTCTAGCCATTTAACATTATTTTGAATTTCTGTTAACACTTGTAAAGCGAAAGTGACACGAAAATCCTTATTTTGTGGTTTGAGTTCAAAAAGCATTTTTATTTTGTATGAATACAACTTAAGCTGCCTTCTCAAAATTCGCCACTACACAACACAACATTATATGCAGAATTTTCACTAACTTCTTGAACTTCTTGTAAAAATAGAGCTGCACTGACTTCATTTTCTACCAATTTTAGTCTACCCGAATGCTTTTTGTGGGTAACCGAACCAGTTTCTTCAAATTTGTTCACCAACTTATGAAATGATTTTACAGAGCAGGGTCCATTTCTCAGACCATGTAAAGTTCGAAATCTTTTCAATGCGTTGGGATATTGTCTGTTGCATATTCATAATAGCATTGAACGAGGCCAATAAAAACTTGTAAACGCAAAACCATCATGAGAATAATGATTATCCAAGAATTATTGCTAGTATTCTACAAACCTGTTTATGGAAGCGTGACAGCTACAATAGAAACGAAAGTTCATCAAATGCATATCGAAAGAAACCCCATACCCTCTACAGCATAATTATATATATATATATATATATATATATATATATATATATATATATATATATATATAT
>JAHWXV010003517.1:0-18042 GCA_024586415.1 Phrixothrix hirtus | reverse complement strand
GGGGGGGGGGGAGTTAAATATAAAATGTACAACAAAGTTTGAGGTACAATTTGAATAGGAGATGAATATTTCATCCAATCACAATTCTACTGTTTTTTTCATGAACTGCTTTAGATTTACTACTTTAAGTCTTTTTGCGCGAATTTGGAACTGTAACAATAAATACATAGAAAAAGTGCAAATTTATTTACAAAATTCCTATTTTCTGTTATTAACTAAATTATACAATTCTATTCTCGCTATAATTTCTTTGCATCTCGAGGATATTGTATTGCAATGAATGAATGAAATCTACCCTGAAGGTGGGATTTCAAATAATAATAATAATGATAACACTGATAATAATAATATCTATTGAAAACACTATCAATTATAATACCAAAAAAAGAGTAAATTTAAGTATAACTAAACATAAATAATTGTAAATTATTGGATAAATAAATGAAAACTAAATAGAAAATAATATAACATAAAATAGTATAAACATTATAAATATAAATAAAATATAAATATATAAAATAGTTGTGTAAAATTATATGCTGATTTGTTTGGTTATTCAGTAATTTTTGAACATGTTTCAGCCTTTCGTTGCTTAAAGACAAAAATACAATATCTGCCGTAAAATACAAGAAAATTATTACAAAATCAGCATTGCACCGTTAATTTATAGTGGAATGTAAGAATGATGTGAATAAATATACATGCCTTTACCATTAGAGTTACAGCTTTGGGCAAAAGCACTTAAACTAGTAAATTTAATGCATTCTACAAAATAATAACAAAATTTTGATTACATGAAATATTTATCCCCTATTGCAAATTTTATCCCACATTTTGTTGTACAATTTAAATTTAACCCTCTCAAAGGGCCATCACTGCATTAATATATTTACCAATCTAAGGTCTTTAAAAATAATGAGTGGCATCAATTGAAATTTTTCCTTTATTTACTCTGCTTCTCGAAATAATACAAAAAGACGATTTTCACTACAACTTTCAGGATCGTTTCATTTTTAAATGGATGAGTTACTGTCACTGTTAGTGATTTTTAGTTAACGCGATAGAAATACATAGGCGCGATTTTAGAGAGATAATTTACTACAATAAATTATAAAACAGGTTGAAAACGAGAAGTTTACAGGCGAGATTTGGAAATTTTTCACCTTCATGGACCACAATATTCAATTGGTATGCCTAATTCAAAAGAGGAGGGCGGTGATTAAAAGATGATCCCCACATCGGCACACCGCAAACTGAAGTTACCACAGAAAACATCACTGCTGCAACAATTTAATGAAATAAAATCGAAGAAATACGTATTGCGAAATAGAGACAAGCTTATGCATTGGATCGGCATCAACACAAACAATATAATACGACTACCTTGGTCTTGTCGAGCTATGAAACACTAGATTGTGTGGTTTATTAAGACATCACGATAACGCGCCACCCCGCACCGCGACTAAAACAATTGAGTACTTCGACGCCTTAGAAGTTAAAATTTAGCTGTATACACTATACACTAGACCTGACCCTTTACGATTTTTTCTTAATTTTGGATATTAATAAACAGTCACGTAGATATAGATTTTCTTCAGATAAAGAATAATTATAAAGAGCGCCGAAGCGCGTGTTCTTATTTACGCCATATTGAACGTGAAATTCCAGAATAGATTCTATTATCTACAAATGTACAGGTATTTGAAATATTTAGTATAGTTTCAGGTTTACAAAATTTTGTGTTCGCAGAAATGTTGTGGTCGGTGGGCAGATAACTTGTGATGCAGAAGTTCGCGCAAATCATTAGACCAGTGGAGTAATTCTCTGTGCAGAACGTTAACAAGAACTATAATGCTTCAGTTATCAATCCACTGTAAAGTAAGCATTCGGATTATTCCAGTGACCAACAACAATTCTAAATAAGCGTGCATTTTGCGATAAAAAAAATTCGGTATCTATAACAAATTAATTAGCAATTCATAATAATAACAAAATTAAATATGATGAAAACAAAATATGAATCAGGCAGTACAATAAAATAAACAAAATAATGATGAAATAAAATAAGAATCTGAAATAAAATAAGATTCTGAAATAAATAAAATTCTAAATAAATAAATTCTGAATAAAATAATTCTGAAACAAATTCAATTGCAGATATAGAAATGTTGATTGCACAAAACAAAAACTCGGCCAGCCGCGCACACACGTCACTCCACCCCCTACTGGAGAAATCTCCGGATCTCTGGCACTTCGAACTGTAAGAAGTCCTGAAGTGTAGGTAGGGCTCCACAAAGCCTCAGAACTTCTTCTCGAGCCTGTTCGAACGTCGAACAGTGAAGTAGCCGATACTCCAGATCATCCACAACCCGCGGGCGGTGCAGGCAGGTCGGAGTCTGGACCTGCCCCACCCGGAATAGGTGGGACTGGAAATCGCCGTGCCTAGAAGCCAGCTGCATGCGCTCGAAGCCTGAAACTTATTGTGGACTCGATTGCACATCCGAAAACAGCCGGTAAGTAACTCTGCCTTTAGTGGAGGTATCCCATCTCGATTTCTCTTCGTCCTCTATGTGGAGCTGGATGTATTCACGAATGTGACGGATAGAAGGAAAATTAGCAATTCGGATGGGATCAGATAAAAAATTTGTGTCACGACCTCTCTTAATTTGTTTCCACCAAATTTTCGGAGGCACTGTCAGGTCGATTGACAAAAACCCCGCAAGGACATCCGTGACATCTGCCGATACTGAGCAATAAGCTCGCGTAACAAATCTGACCGCCATCCCCTGCATGGATCGTAAGTTTCGGTTGATGTCGAAATTTGCTAGTTTGTCTCCCCACATTTCAGCGGCATACAAAGTAATAGCCAGAATGGCAGCCTTGAAGATGCCGGCAGTCGATCTGAGGGGCGTGGGAGTCACGCCGGGATTTATTAACCAGCAGTTTTGTCTTAGAGGGAGGCCCACCTCGCTATAACATCAAGAGACGCACACACGGTGTTCCGGTGATCCAATCTGGAGTCGGATGTGACGACAAGGGCCAGGTCGTCTGCATACGCAAGCAAAATTGCGTCTGCTGGAAGAACTTTGTTGAGCATGTCGTCCATAAGAATGTTCCAGAGCGTTTGTCCCAAGACGGAGTCCTTGTTGCAGCCCTTGGTTAATGTCCTTCGTATAGTGGCGGAGATCATCTGGTAGGTTAAGATACGGTCAGTAAGGTAACTTTTCACCGGATTTCTTGTATTGTTAGGGAGGCCACGCTCCCGAAGAAGCTGCAGCAGCCCGTCCACGACAGGTGTCCAAAAGCACCCTGTATGTGTATGAATACTGAGACAACTTTTGACCTAGGGGAAGCAATGTCCATCAAGTAGCACTACATGGCCTGTATTGTCGATTTTCCACGGACAAATCCAAATTGTCTCGGGTAGTGCAAACATGTAAGCTGCCCACGAGGTTTATTTTTAATTAGGCTTTCGAAGACCTTTCCGAGCTCATCTCGAAGCGAGATGGTTTGGTAGCTCTTAGAGATTTTAGGAGGGGCTCAAAAGTCTTTTAGCACTAAAATTAACTTTCCAGTTTTCCATTCTCATGGAAAATAGGAGACACAAAAACAAGCACAGTATAGTTTTTATAGAAAAGACTTGATATGTTGATAGATGTTTCTGATCAAGCTGCCACGGAGTCTATCTGGACCATGAGCTTTATTACCACGGATTAGGGCGAAGGCAACGTCAAGCTCTTCTATAGTTGGGACCTCTGGAATGCCGGGAAATAAGGCAAGGGTGTCAAAGTCCTGCTTCCATGCGCGCTGTATAGTACTATTAGCGTTACGGTCATCGGCCGGGCGCAACGTGTACAGCACGTTCCGCACTGAATCCGCCAGCATCCGCGCATCGTTGCCGCCACTATTCGGGACTGATGTTAAAAGACCAGGCCGGAGAGTGCTCCCTTTAGCCATTTTGTAAATATCCCCCATAGATTGACCGCCAATTCCTTATGTACAAAATTTTCCCATGATTTTTCTCTAGCTTTGCTTAGTGCATGAAAGAATTTTCGTTAGTAGTCGCGCATTCGTTCATACAGTTCCTGTTTTAAGTTTGCATCTTGGTTTTTGTAGAATTTAGTTTTATTTTAAGCCCCTCTAACAGTCTCCAGATTCCTTGTCCACCATTCCGGCCTGGTTTAATAGCGTGTCCGGCGTGCAACGTGCCTATCTATGGTATCATGTATTCCATGGGTTATATCTCGAATAGCAGAGTCAATAACACAAGGCCACGCAAACGAATCATATTTACGCTCGAAATCACTGTTTAACTTGAAGAACTCGCTGACAACTTCAGGGGCATTTAAAATTGCTAGGTCTGCGTCGATTAAAAATTACTCTAGAAGCCTACTGCGCCGCTTTGTTATCAAGTCGTTCCAGAGATCAGAGCGGGCGTTGAAATCTCCAATTAGTAAAAAGTTATGACTTAGATTATCTAAGACACGGGTAAAGAAGTTTAATTCAACACGTATGTCACAATATGGGAACAAGTATACGTTGACACAATAAAAGTTTATATTGTTAATTGTCGGACACAAAATCGTAAAATTTTTGTTACAAAACTTAGGTAAAGTTACACAGTCACAGAATTTGTCTTTCACTAATACTAAATTTTTTGTCTTACGATCACTAATATTAAAGTGGCGGTAATCTCGGAGATTAAGTGGCTCCTGAATACAAACTTGTAAAATTCCAAGTTAAATATCCGAGAGTCCTAAAGTTGACGCTGATACAAGGGGCAATTTAATTCGGAGGTGTCGTGATTTGCAAGTTCAGATATGGCACCCAAACGTAAGCAATTTGCACACCTGTGGAGATTTTTGATGTTCTTGGATTCATGTTCGGTTTGCGTGCAATAACCGTACTGCTTCGCGGATTTGCAGTACTTGGACATGTGGCCAAAGCGCTGACAGTTGTAGTAGCGAGACACCCTGACAAAGTCCCAAACTCTACAAGAAGTTCAGCCAAGATACATTCGCTCGGCGGCTGTTAAAAGCGCCTACCGTAAACTACGGTGCATCTCCAGTATCCAGTTAGCCATCGAGCCTCCCCTCTTCTCCACCAAAAACGCAGTCCTAAACCCACAACTACCTGGAGGAGAGGTACGCAATTTTGAAGCTTCTTCGGCGAGGTGTTCTTTATTGACGTTTCTAGGTACGTCATATATTATAACTTTAGGCCATGCTTTGGCCTGAACCGCCCCAGCAAGCTGAACCCTAGCTAGCGCAGGATGGTTGACCAAGTTCGCCAGACAATCCTCCGTAGACTCTACAAGGATCGATTTGTTGGCCAGTTTAACCATGTGTGATGGCTTGATACCTAATTCAACTGGAGTAAGTTTCGTCTAGGGATCTTATAGATATCATCTGCAAAAATAATCTTAGTTTTATCCAAGGGTCTGAAGATGGTTTTGAACCTCTTTTGCGGCGCAGAAGGCACGGAAGGAGCCAAGAACGGCAGCAACACTGCTATAAGTGGCCGGAATCGAAGGTAACTGCTGCTTTAGAACCTCCCTCGTTACTTTCTCAACAACTTGTTCAATGAACGGAGACGGCGCCGGTCTACACTCCCCTGCGACGTTCAGGGACCCAAGCTCTGAAAAGGCAGAATGTATATCGGTGGCGTGCCTAACTGCACCCACTTTCTTTCCACCCCCGATTTTGCAGTATTAATAAAGTCTAATATACCCGTTATGTCAACATTAATTCTGTTCATTATGTTTTACAGAGCTTCACTGCAGGTTCCCGGGGTATCCAGGGCAAAAGCTGCCGCTTCGTTCTCGGTGGGCACGGCAGGACAAGGCCGGTTGTTCATCCCGCCGCACGAGGACAGCGCAGCAAGCGGCCACTATCGCACAAGTACTCGACCCTGAACTGATTGTAATAATATATGAATTTGAACTTCCAATGGAATAGTTATTTAAATGTATTCATTACTGTTTATTTCTTTGATTATCGCACTCACTGAATAAAAACTAATTGACTTATTTATTTGATCACCATCAGTAAACCGTTTTCACAATTTTTCACTGATAATTATTCAAGTAAAATTCAAATTTCTCTGCTGTGGTAAAACACGTCCTAAACGGACGAAGTCGACCACATAACTCCCTCAAATAAAGAAACAATTCCAGCTTATAAGGATGAGATACTGCAAATATCAAAAGAAGTGTGGTCTGAGACTTTTCTTAAGGGTTTCGTCCGCATGAACAAATGTATAGAAGCTAACTGAGATTACTTCGATAAACTAAAATAAACAGTAAGTTTAACAAGTATCCGAGTATCCCCATAATTACAGTAGAACCCTCGTATGAATGCAATGCCTCATCAAAATCTATTCCCAATGGCAGCGGGGATACATACCTTGTTCGTTTTGGATTATGTGCGAGTAGTAAGCCTGAATATTTTTTTGGTTGTGAGATTAGTAACAACTATGTAGGGAATTAATACGTCAGGCAATTTCTATTAGAAGAATTTGCCTCATGTTGCATATCCCCAAACATAAAGCAACCATCATCTCCATCCTTATATGTGTTATGTGCCACTAAATACGTATTTGTACTGCCGGTACTAACACGCCACATTTAGTCACTTGTTTTCATGACTAAAGCGACACTTTTAATCCCAAGGGATTAAAAAGTTTACCTTAAACTCAAAGCAGCCCTATTAATAAACAAACTAGTAGCATACTAAATTTAATATGATGTTAATGTACATAACTACAATATAAATTGAATATGTAATTAGGTACATTCAGTTTGTTTATTAATAAGGCTGATGGGAATTAAACTAATTTGGATTCCGCAAAAACAAAGTAAATCCATGGCAATAACAAAAATTAATCAATTGAAATGACATATTGCAATAAGTTCGTTACTATAGCGCCTATCAAGTAAAATTTAAACAGGATTTACCGTGAAGCATACGTTGATAAATCAAATAAACTGTCAATTTTAAAATCATGCAATTCTTTTCTTGGACCCTTATTTCTAAATTATTCGAAAGTGCAAAAAATAATGTATGCACCTCAGGACTAAAGTACTTTTTAATACTTCGAGAGAACATTTCTCTCTCGGGATTAAAAGCAGTGCTTTAGTCGCTTGATATATAATATACTATATATTAGTTGTTAGAAACTAAAATGTGGCTAGGCGTGAACAAAGTAGTTCTACTATTAAAGTATTTCATTCTGGCGTCTCAGTTTAAAGTTTCACATATCTAAAACCACTCAATTGAATTTGTCTAAACGCGAGTTTATTTACTAGAACAGAATACTTTAGAAATAATACCATTTGCAGCTCGTATTTACGAATTCTGGCATTCAAGAATTTATTACTAAAAAGTCATCATATAAAAATAACAATACTTCCATAAATCAAATATTGCATCTATCTATGTTGTAACTTTGAACGTTAAAAGTGAAGTTATAATAAGAAAATAGTGCTGTAGTTCAGCTCCCGTATGTGAGAGATATTTCAAAAATGTTTACTACACGTTGTAACAAATAACAAACTATTACAGAAAAATAATATTATTAACGAAAATATTAATTTTGAAAACCTGTATTAATTAGAGTAGCGCATGTGAAAGGACAGCTGCGTCACTTAGTGAGCAGACCGAAGTTAGACAGGAGTTCCTATATACACAATAAAGAGCGTACTATTAACACACTATTGATACAGCAACAATTACATCCTTCGCTGATACTACTAACATTTGAAACTGAGAATGACACACTCAAAAACATACTTTTATACAGTAATGTTATGTAAGTGTTGTTAAATAATGTCAATTTATCATATGCAACAAAAAAAATACTCATTTTCACTCAAGCATATTGAATTACAATATTTCTACCTTCAATTCATAAAAAGAGACAAAGAAGAATAATAATACAAATATTGTACACGATTTCTCCAGAAAGATTTGAGACATGTAATTTATCAATTTCACTAGGGTTACTTTGAAAATAAATTATTTATAATATTTTACAGGTACGCTTCTCGAAAAATCCTGAAAATAAGATATTTTTACATAGATAATGCATAAAATCTCCACATAACCAAATAAAATGTTTACCTCTTAACTTCAAATGACCCACAGATAAATTGTAATATTTTCGCATGCAATGGTCCCGCTGTTTCTGTAATATAAGTGTTTAGTGTGAGACATCCAATTTAAATACGTTAATAGTACTCGTAAAGGGCATTTTTTCAGCGTTTCTGAGTTAGTTTAATGTAAAACATCAATGAGTTGGATATTCGTGTGAATTACAAGTTTAAATGGCATTATACTGTTCAGCTGTGTTCGTGCCAATTTTCGCAACAAGACTACGAGCATTCGCAATCAATCTATTAAAACACACCAGAATGTCATCTACCAAACCACAGCCTTCCATACTAGGTACATAATTTATAGCTGAATTACTAGAGGAGCAGGGAAAGTATGCAATCTTTTGACAATTTTTGTGTTCTCCAAACACATATGAACAGACATTTTGCGAGTCCTTTCATAGATTTTGCATTTTCTCATGAAAAAGACAATTTTTGTCAATTCTGTATAGAATGGCACATATAATAGAATATCGCAACCTTTCACGATTGTTGATGATTCTTCGTAGGCTAGGAAAAACGGGTTTATTTTTAGAATTGCTGCGCTTTCTTCCTATAACAAAGTCTCTTAGAACTCTTATATATTCACTTCGTATAATTAAATAATAAACTTACCACAGAGTTTGCGTGTTCTTTTTGAGAAATTGCCTAGAATATCGCTTTTACATTCTATTTTTTCGACACGACGGTTACCGTATGGTCGTGCGTCAAGCACCTTCGTAGTCACACTGCCGTCGTCATCGCCAATTAATTGATGGTAACTGACACCACGTATTTCAAAACTTTTCTTGAAACCCTCTACTATAATGTCAGCCTCCGTGTTGGTTGAAGTGCCACTCCAGTTTTTAAAGCATTTGTGACTAGGAATGGCGATATGCTTTCTCTCCAATCGCATGCAAATTGTACAATATTTATTTCTTACGCCGATAAATAAAATCTCCTTTGTTCTCGCACACGCCTAGTAAGAAAGATCTCATGAAAATGCAAAACATTCATTTGGTAAATAGAAATATTTACAACTACAGAAAGAGCATCATAACTTGTGGCATAGGATCTTTTCTCTCAAGCTCTATTTGCAACAACGCTAATCAGTTGTCGAGTTAAACGAGCTTATTCTATTCCAGCTTCTTCTATGCTTTTTCAGGAAACTTTATGTATTAGGTCTGCAACGTTATCATGGTGGTTTTGATATGTTTATGGGATCATAAATGGTATATTTAAAACCGAAAATAATTCTTCAGTCACGGAAAAACTAATGCCAGTCGACAGAGTTCCAAGAACAACAGCATCGTTGATATTTTCCCTCGGGTTCTTCAATGAGTTTAATTGTTCTTTCTATATTGCACATTTTACAACTAAACAAAATATTCGAGTACAACCCCCTTATTTGTTCATTTATTATCTCCATATCGCTAAATGTGCAATCAAAATGTGGATGTTTCGATATTGCACTTATTCCTTTTGTGAAATAATTAATATCGACTAATCGTCTAACTTTAGGAACTATATTTGAATTATCTGTTCTGGCACTAAGGATTTATAAAATTGCATTATGCATTTTTGTGTTATAAGAGGGACAAGCCATTGTTATTTAGAATAAAAGAACCAGTATAACTTTTCAAAATTTTATTTCAGGTATGTTCATAGTAGTTGCCTTCTACTATAATGCACTTAGCCATTCTTTCCCTCCACTGCTTAAATGCTCCAAGCCAAGCAGCTTTAGGAATACTATCAAAATAACACCGAATAGCAGCGTCGATCTCTTCCTCTGGAAAAAGTCCTCTTCCTTGTAAGTTGTTTTTTAGCCCAAAAAACAGCCAAAAGTCGCAAATTGCCAGATCTGGTAAATGTGGAGGGTGTTCGATTACATTAATCTTGTTTGCAGCCAAATACTGCCAGGTTATCACTGCAGTGTAGGAAGAAGCATTGTCGTGATGTAACACAATTCCCTTCTTTGGCAATCTACTAAACACCTCTGGCAAACATTGTGCGATTTAGTGTGACAGTCTTTTGCTCCTCTAGCCTAATAGCGCTCACTAGGCCGATACTTCTAAAAAACACAGCGTACAATACTTTCTTCATTGCTCGCTACTTTCTGATGATTGTTTGTGTGGCCTCGTCTTCATTGATCCATACGCGGCTCTCTTGTCGAGTTGGCATGTCGAGAAATGGTATGTAAGTTTCATCGCCTGTTACAGTTTCCGACAAAATTTGATATCAACCATTCTTAAGCAGTGCTAGAGTTTCGTAGTAAATTCGTACTCGTTCTGCTTTTTGAAAATTGGTAAGATGATGGGGAACAAAACTACTTACGGCTATTTTTAGATGAAGGTGGTCGTGTATTATTGATTTCACAGACGAGGATCCAATCCCCAGTTGAGCTTCTATTAGGGCGTAACTGTTCTGTTATCTGCTTCTATAATCTTCTTCACGGCAGCAATGTTTTCCTCTGTCACAGCGGTAATCGGAGGGCCTACGCCTTTCTGGTGATCAACTGTAGTTCTTCCATGTTCGAATTCCTTGTACTATCTGTAAATTGTTGCCAAAGAAGGGGCCTGATCGCTAAATGTTGATTTCAAACTTTCTTCGCAATCGTACGCAATTAAACTTTTCTTAAAGTCATAATAAATCATTATGCGAAAATGTTCTCGAGTTAATGCCATTTTTTCACTACGTTTGAGAAACTCCAAGCTATATCTATCAAATGCTATTTAAGACACATTTGCAAATGAAGTGGCAAATGTTAAGTAAAGAGTTGCTCTTAATGAAGTTATATTTTTTGTTTTCCATGGCCTACCTAATTTCTTTATTCTCAATAATAACGGCTTGTCCGTCGTATTACAAGCACTTTAACTGTCAACTAAAGATATATGATGAGTATTCGACGGTCGAACGTTTTTTCAAAAGATAGCATCACTATCTCCATGTTAAATAAATAATGCTCGACGTTATCACGGTTTTCTATCATGTGGCTGGTTACTTGTCTTACAGAAATTTAAAGCAAAGAAGTTGATGCTATCACAGTATCGACTAGTTTACTTTAAACCATTGATAAATTCACGAATAATTTTAGCTTATAAACGATAGCAGTTGTCAATACTTCTCACCGTGTAAGTACTGGTGCTATCTTTTGAAAAGTTATTCACTCATTAAACAGCCTTCGTTTATATCTAATGTGCCAAAAATCTTTGTTCATAAACTTTAAGGACAGATAATACCCGATGATTGTTGATTTGGTTGTGGTCGTGGTTTCAAGATGAGGAAATTCCTTTTGACCGTTTGGCTTCAAAATGTATAGTAATTTTACCGTTCGCTATAATTTTGCCAAACCCGAGGTAATTCCATCTCATTAGAAATATATAACATCACATTGGCACGGGGTCTGCGGTTTATTTCCATATCCGAGAAGAAATCATATTTTGTTAATGTTTCGGCAGAAACATTTAGCGATCCTATCCGGGTTTGATTCTGCCCCCTTTGGGTTCAGAACCAAACATGCTGATAATTAAACAAACTCATTCTGCGTACTTGCCAAATTAAGCAAAATAGTTCCCGTAAACGCCCATGTGTCCAAAAATAAACAACCTATTGATTCGATTCAGAGATTATGTTGTAATTTTATGTTGTCTACAACTGTACATTTGCATTATTAACTATTTTTACATAATGACTTAAATGTTAATTTGAGTGCCCGAGTGTGTCAGTGCATTACGTATACATCCTAGTAGTCGCGGCACGGGCAACTGCGTGCTGGCTTGTAGAGTAACCCTTTCATAATAGGGAGCTTAGTCTGTATAGAATAGCGCTAGGCATGCCTGGGGTAATGCTGGAATTGCGGCTGCGCTTGTAGCGCGTAGGCTAAATACGTCAACACTGACCGGTATGGTGTCGATTCCGTAAGTAAGGTACGCTACATCGACATAGGGTACGATCTAGGCTAGTAACCAAGTCTACCTTTAAAAATATTGCTAAAAAGAACCAATGCTAAGCCTCAAACAATTAAAGCCATGGTGGGCGGCTGAGACTGGCACACTTTGGGGTAAATGCAAGTTCATGGAATGGGAAACGGGAAGGTGGAATGTAAGAGGGATGTATGGAAGGGAACACGAGATTTTGAGTGAAATGAGAGAGTGAAGGCTGGATGTGCTGTATGTGAGTGAAACTAAGTGGAAAGGGAAAGAAGTGATAGAGATGGACGATAGAAGCCCAAGTTTCTGGTCTGGAGTAGAGACTTGAACACATGGTTCAAAGGGAGTAGAATTGATTGTGATCGAATTTGCTAAAGAGCATCTAAGGGAATATGAATTGGTGTCACTCTGGCTACTATGGGTTCGAATGAAGATAGGCATCAGGAAAGTAATGGTTGTAGCATGTTATGCTCCGGTAAATGGTGATAACCAGGATGAATGTGAAATCTTTTGAATAGAGTTAGAAGGGCTCCTTAATGCATGTCATGTGAATGATAGAGTGATTTTACTGAGTGACTTGAATGAATGGGTGGGAGTAAGAAGAGAAAACATAGATCGTGTACTTGGCCCTTACGGCGATCCCAGAACGAATAAGAATGGGGACCATTAGTTGAGCTATGCTTAGAAAGGGGTATGTTTTTATCTAATGCGTGGTTTAAACATGGGAATATACATTTAAATACGTGGCAAGGAGGAGAACTTAGAAGCATGTGAGTGATGAGAGGTTCTGAATGTGGGACGGATCATTTTCTGGTAATGTCAAGAATTGAGCTTTGTGGAAAGTGGGTATATAAGAAGAAGGCAGTTGTGGGAACGCCTAGTGTGAAAGTATAAGACTGCAGGAGGAGAATGTGAAAGAGGAATACGTACAAAACCTAGAGAGGAGAATGTTGTCAGAAGAATCTGAATGGAAGTTAGAAATTGGAAAAGGTGTCATCGAATGTGCATGTAAGAGGTTGAAAGGCATCATGATAGAGTACGCAACTAAAGTATGTGGAGTGAGTACTATTGGAAAGTCAAAAAAGCACGCATGGTGGAATGATTCCGTGAAAGATGCAGTAAAGGAAAAAAAGAAATATATAAGAGAATGATTGGAATCAAAGTGAGAAACATAGAATGGGTTCTAATGAAAGTGTTTCGGATTAAAAGAAGCGTGTAAAGGAAGATGTGAGGGAGAGTAAAGTGCGTCTGAGGGTGATGGAGGGAGTAAGAATGCAGAATTGTTTTGACGGCAATAAAAGATTATTTTAGAAGTAGGTAAGGAATGCATAGCATGGTGTAAGGAACTGAGTAAACCGAATACCGAATAGCGAAAATGAAATGGGGTGGCGTGAAAGTAAAGTGATATAGCGTTGCAAAGAATATTTTAAAGGGCTGTATGGCAACAGGGATACTGGAATAAGTGCGAATATGGAAAATTCTGGAATAAACAAAATCCAAGAGAACGATAAAAGCATAGGCGTGGAAGAAGTACGAAATCCAATGAAAAGGCTTAAAAATGGGAAGGCTGCTGGAGTAGATGACGTTACAAACAAAATGTTAAAGCATGGTGGTATGTGACTAGGTGAATGGTTGTGCAAACTATTTAACGCTTGTATTCAATTATCAATATCAATTGTACCTCTGTACAAAGACAAATGTGGTAGATGCGTATGCAAGAACTATAGAGCTATAAGTTTATTAAGTGTAGCTGGGAAGGTGTTTGGTAGAATTATAATTGACATAGTTCGCATAAATACTGAAAGGAAGATATGGGATGTACAGTATGGGTTCATGCCTGGACGAGGGTGCGTGGACCAAATGTTTAGTTTGCAGCAAATAGCCGAGAAGTTTTTGCATGTTAATGAGAAAATATATTGTACATTTGTGGATATAGAGAAAACGGATGGTAGTGTGAATAGATGCAAGTTATCGGCAACTCTAACGAAGTAGGGTGTAGAGGGAGAACTACTGAATGCAATAAAAGCAATATATGATGGAAGCAGAGCGTGCGTGACAGTGAACGGTACGGCTAGTGAGTACTTTGACATTGAACAAGGTGTGAGACAAGGATTTGTAATGTCTACTTGGTTGTTTAATATATTTATGGGTAAAAGCGTTAGAAGTGCATGTGAGGACTTGAGTGGTATAGATATAAGCAGTGAAGATGCAAAAGTGTTGATGTATGTAGATGATGCAGTACTAGTAGCTAAAAGTATGAGACAAATGCAGCAAATGTTGAATAAATTTGTAGAAGCGAGTGAAAGAATGGATCTTAAAAGCAATAGTGGCAAAACAAAGGTAATGTTTTTTAGTAGGGAAAGTAAAAAGGAAATATATCAGCTGATGTTAGGTAGCGAGGTAATTGAGCATGTGGATGTTTGCTTACCTTAGCAAAATGTTTGCGAATGCTGGGCGAATAGATAGTGAAATTTAAAACAGAGGGAATGCAGGCAGGAGAATAATTGGCAGCATGTTGTCAGTAACCAAGAGTGAACAGTTAAGTATGGAAGCAAAGAAGGCTATGTACAATAGTGTATTTGCTCCTACTGTTTTATATGGCAGTGAGACTTGGGTTTGTCAGAAGAAGCATATGAGTAAAATAAACGCCATAAGTATGAGGTGCTTAAGAGCTGCATGTGGCAAAGCAAGACGTGACAGAGTAAGGAATGAACGGGTTATGGATACATGCTAGGTAAAGGAGACACTGCCTGAACTGTACGAAAGAAGTGCGTTAAGATAGTTTGGACATGTGGAACGAATGGGTAATGAACACTTAACAAAGGGAATATACGAGGCAGGCATGAATAGAAAACTAGGTAGGGGTAGACTGAGGAAGAGGTGGTTGAATATGATTGACGAAATTCTAAGAGGAAAGAGAATAAAGAGCACAAGGAATAGGAGAGCTTGCCAAAAACGTTGTATGTATTTAATAGAAGCAAAAGAAATGTGTAAGGACAGAAAGGAAAATAGTGAATGGGTGATCGTAGAGATAGTAGGATTAATGGGCAATAGTAGGATGGTGTGGATACTGTACAGTGCTGGGAGTTGGGGTGAAAGTGGGTAGTAGCGGGAGGGGTGTTGATGCATGGGTGCATGCAGTGGTTGAGAACGTGAAGGCTTGATACTGGGTTCTGCCTACCCCGCTACGAGAATGGCATCATTGGTATTAGTAGTGTTAATTTGACTAACGTAAACGTAGCATTGACGTGCTCGAAAAGCTTTGTTATTAGCCTTCAAAAGGCTGTAGCGTCCTTATGCAATTTTGGACCCACGTTTGGGGAATTAAGGCATTTTGCTTAATTTAGCGGGAAATAGCTGCCCTCAAGGCATCTGCGCAAAGCTTTTAGGCACACTGCATGTGTTAGAAATATTTACCAATACCTTTTGTTTACAATTACTTCTTCCGCCAACTCGCTTGTACTAGTAGAGTTCCTGTAATTTGTTTAATTTGTAGTGATATCATCATAAACAGATTATGTTACTTGCTTTAAATACTTACATAACATTTTCCGTGCCACCTGTTTTCTGGGAATTCATTAGTGTAAAGATTGCGCCTATAATATCAACGTTTACAATTTTTGAAATTGTATAGTGCTAACAAACAAAAATTTCATTTTCCCCCAGTGCTTGTACATGTGCACATTTCATAAATTTGATAACGTAAGTAGGTACCTACTTTGCAGTAATTCTCTGTTGTTTATAGCTCTTTCTCTTACTAGGATAAATACCTTTAGAATAAAACTCAATTTTTCCCATTTCTTAGTTAATTCAATTTAAATATATTTACTAAGCACTAAGTACAAACCATGCACAAAACAGTCACAAATCACGGTCGAAATTAAAATATAAAGTCGAATTACTCTACTAGGATAAATACCTTTAGAATAAAACTCAATTTTTCATATTTCTTAGTTAATTCAATTTAAATATATTTACTAAGCATTAATTACAAACAATACACCGAACAGTCACAAATCACGGTCGAAATTAAAATACAACGTCGAATTACTCTTTATTGCCTATTACAAAACAGCAGCAACTACATATTCATAGCATAACTGTAGCGGCGGACATTGTTTTCGAGTTAAAGTAGACACACGTCACCAGGCAGTACCCGGACCGGAGCATAGCCGTCACTCAGTGGTAAAATTGCACAATTAAATTAAATGGAATCGAGACACGGCCGTGTGACGGCTGTGCTCCGGTCCGGGCACGGCCCGGTGACGTGTGTCTCTACCTTTAGGTGGCGCAATTTACTGGACTAAAAATTTTATTTCGTAATTCTCAAACTGCTCTTTCATTTTTGGTCATGTAGGGATAAAATTTCACATAATATCCCTAACTGTATTCCCTAATTTGGGCAAATCTTGATAACACAAAAATTAACTTTTTTGCCTCTTGAAATAAAAAGTATAAATATTTAGGAAAAAACGATAGCTGCCCCAAATTCTATATTCTTTTCTGAGTAATATACCGAAAACTGCATTTAATTTTATACATTTTTAAGGGAGCTGCATTAGAATTACGATATCGAAGGGTATAGAGGGTGGCTACCGCTTTGTAATGAGGCGATAGGATTTTAGATTCGATCAAGTAGATTTTAAATTTTAGTGAAAAATGAAAATTATTTCTCAAAATGAATTAGAACCAATTTCTAAACGTGGATATAAAAACAAAGTTACCATCTAAAAATTTGTCAAAGAAACTATCACAAGAAAACATACCTGGACGAATTATTCAAATGTAGGTTCTAAATTTAAAAAAATTGACAAACAAAAATACCTTTAAATGAAAGATAAATAAATCACAATTCAACTAAGGGACTAAATTTCCACCTTTGCCGTCGTCTGCGCGAGCGCGGGTGCCGGCCGAAATCACGATTAAGACTTCTCACACGTGGGATAAGATAGCCATAGGCGTACGAAATAAATTTGATAACAAAAACTAAATTAGAAAATTATTTTAAACTAAAATTAATACCTCCTTAACTTTTCATAATATACAAACCCAGTCAGGGGAGTGCGGATTAAATTTTAACAAATAGAAATAAATTAAAAATTACGCAAACACTTTAGAATCAAAAAAATGGAAGCAAAATACTGCTAATATACACTAAATTAAGTTTAAAATTAATCAAAATAAAGAAATAAACGTTATGGCTTCTCCAAACCGTAACAAGAAACCCCAAGTTCAGTGCCCCACAATTAGCAGCATAGGTAAAAAAGGATCTAGGGAAATCATGCAACGCCAAAAGAACAAGAATAGTGCTACGAAAAGCAGAGCATAGAGGTCGAGTAGTTAAGAAGAAGACTATCATATGCGTGAAAAACAAACGGGTTAGAATTTACTTCAGCAAGTCTCTAGACTTTTGGAAAACAACTATGAGAGTAAGTTGGCTCAGATGGCAACACTCATGTCTCGAGGAAAACCAATGCGGAGCTAAAACCACAAAATTAGCTCCCAACCGTAAAATTTGAGGGTTTCATGCACCAGGGAAATATGGACAGCTATCAACCTGATTATTCTGAAGCAAAATCTAAAATCCAGTGCAGCCAAACTAGGTATAGTAGCAAATTTCTCGTTCTACCAGGACAAGGAACCAAAATAATCATCGGTTTTGATGAAGGAATAGCTACTGTATATTTGATCACTCTCCCATCATTGCCCGATTTAAATATCAGCGATAATTTACGGGTTAAATTTGAACATGGCATTCGAAAACATCACATCCAATAAAAATGATCTTAAGAAGACTCTTTTGGAGAAATGGAATGAAATCCTTATCCTTCCGGACTACACTCTTAAATGAGTCGAATCAATGCCCAAACAATTAAAAGAGGTGTCACAGGACGAAATCGCAATAACGCATGTGGCAGAAATACCAGTGTTTTAGCGACGGCCGGCAAAGCTACAGTGGAGCGAGGCGTGGTTCTCCTATAC
>JAHWXV010003514.1:0-18296 GCA_024586415.1 Phrixothrix hirtus | reverse complement strand
AATAATTAATTGTTATTTCTCCGTCTTCCTTCCTCTCTCCTTTACTACAAAAGATATACATATTATTTACATTAAGTTCGACTTTTTCAATCCTGCGCATGCGCCTCTACGCCCCAAAATGGCCGACTACAAAATGGATGACTCCTTCTACCCCTCACGCAAAATGGCGGACCCATAAAATGGCTGCCGCCCACCCACAAAATGACCCATCACAAAATGGCCGACCTACAAAATGCTGACTTCTCCTACAAAATGGCCGCCCCGGACTCCTCCCATAAGATGGCCGCCAAACTTCAAAAGTAAGGTTATGTAGCGTTTTTATCCAGGACCGGCATAGCATAACTACTTAGGTCAATGTCTTCATTCGTCGATATGACCATTGAGGTCACTATTTGGCCCTTAAAGCTAAAATTTGAGAAGAATTTACAATACTGCTTAATAAAGAGTAAAATTCTGTTATAACATAACATGATGATTTCACATCTGAAAGAGATGCAGGCGTCCTACTTTGATGCAGAAATATTTTTCTGAAAATTTTTTCTAATTTAGCTGAACATTCGCGACCTTTTCTACGACTTTGCTAGGTTAAATCAATACTTCTCAACAAATTTGCGTAGAACATTGAAGAATATCATCTTTTGCGTAGTTTGGTTTCTGAATCAGCGAAATCATGTTATGGCGCAACTGTTCCATATCTAAAATAGATGAACAACTTATATTTTTACAATACAACAACATTCATAACTTTCTAGAACTTTGAAAAATTTGAGGGGGTAAATTAATATTTTTTAAAACATTTGCTTGGCGTAGAAAATACCTCCAAGACGCTGTCATAGTAAAGGAACCTTACTCATGTGCTACTAATTGAAAAAATCTCAAAAACTCTTTCAAAATGTTTGATTAATTTGAAAAGAAAAAGTACTTGGATTCTATTCAAAGGGTAAGGGAAAGTTCACTGAAGGATCTTTGACACCGAGAATTTCCCATAATTGGAAAACCAACTCCAAAAACTTATGATCCTAAAATTGTAAATAGAAGGACAGAAAAACGTAGCAAGCCCATTATGTTCCTGTTTGAAAACTCAAATTTAAATTCAATGAAATATAGCAGAGCGTTTTTCGGGACCGGGAAATATTAAGCAATATTTTGGCTTCCTTTGCTATTAATTTTTTACATGAATCATTTTTGTATCCGTTATATACTGCGGGAAATATTTTCAACTGTTACGTGTATTTTTAGAATTTTGTCATGTCGAAACGTTAAGATAGAATTGAAGGTATCAAAAGTAAAAGAATTTCACGGCAAATCGTCGTGTGTGGTATGATGACGTTTAACGAACATCTTGAATGGGTTACATTTGTGCGCTTGCGCAATAAACGTTTTCACGCCATTCAGTTCACAGCTACAACTAAATATGTATTTCATTGATATCAATTAATTTTATGTTTATAAATACTCCAACCGCGTGTGTAGCGATTAACACCGTAGATAATAAATTATTTACAACGTGTTTACACAATTTAGTTGTAAATACAGACATTAATAAGATGTTTTCACACGTGTGTTAAAAACGTTCCAATAGGTTTTGTCATTGTCAAATTTGCGCATCATAATTATAAACCAATTTATTTTGAAATGAAGAATTAGCAAACATGGCGATATTGATTTTTAATTTGGTAAATTTTATTTACCAGGTAGGTATGGGTGAATTTATTTAGATGCATAAATTATGCGTGAAACGGAATGCTTTTAGGAATTTGTGATTCAGTCGATCAGTTCCTTTGTAAATTGCCAAAATTGAAATGAGTTGGCGTTTTTATTTTCTAAACGTATCAAACATTTGCCTCAGTGTATTTATCAGAAAAATTAAAAATAGATAGGAAAACCATAGCAATTGCACGATAAAGTTAGTTTGCTAGAATTGCGACTCAGACGTTGAGGAATTTTAATTATGTACATACCTACCTATTTTCATTTTCATTGCCAATAATGAGTTGGTTTTCTGTAATTAAATTATTTAATTTAAAAATTAGTTTTGGTAATTAAATTATTTTATTTTTGTTTTTGTAGTTGATAATTCAGGGTCGACTTTTCTTTTCTTAAATTTACTGATGAAACTGTACTTTCCAAATTTGACTCTTTCGTTATTACCATAACCAACGGGATACGGGAGCGTACCAAGTGTGAAGTGAAGGGATACGCTATTCAGATCTCATTAATCCATGTCTATCTATCTCTATCTATCTATCTTTTGAATGATATTGGAGTGCCTGGAACGTCGTTCCTTTATCTCCGTCGGTGTGTTCCTTAACGAGAGTTGTGCGCTTGCTGCTTTTGAGGCGTTCTCGGAAGGGATAGTTTGGAATTTAAGGTGTCTGTGCAAATATTCTTAGAATATCTGGCAGGTACCTTAGGATTTTGGTGACTTCTTCGTCGAAGTTGGACACGCCCCTTATCGTTTCCAAAATGATTGTTCCTGCTGTCAGAAGCTTGGAGTAGTTGAAGGCCTGATGGGTGTGACCTTCAAATTGATGACTATTTTCTACGGTTCCTTCTCGTATGTTTGCTGCTTGAGGTGCAATACCCTTGGCGGCGTGGTGTAACTTATGTTTGTTCTCCTGATACTTGGGCTGTGTCTAGGGTACCGCTGGCACCCTCGGTAATTTGCGGTATGATTACCATTGCAGTTTGCACACTGCGGCGGTTCGTTTCTTTGTTTTGCGCACTCGGTGGTCGGATGATTTTGACCGCACTTTAGGCACTTATGGTCCGCGTGATAGTTCCTTTGGGATCGCCTGAACTATGGCATTGTATTATGCCGGATTTTTTTTCGAAGATTTCATCGTAATTAACATTTGTAGGATTGCTTTTAGATCGTACATTTTCTTACCAGAGTCAGTTTCCTCCAGCTCTACGTAGTTTATGGCCGCGACGCATCCTACGCACCTAAATGGTTGGCAGGATTGTTTTATAATATCGCCGTATCTGGGATTGTCTCCGGAAGTCCTTTGAGGACTACTCTTAAAGTTTTCTCCCGTTCCAACTAGCAGGTGTGGAACGGGATTTGTTTTCATTTAGATAGCTGGTAATGCCTCGGAAATCGTTTTCAGCCGTTGGTTGTAGGCTGATGCCTAGCGCGGCGTTTTTTGCGCTGATAATCGCAAAGTTTTTCTCCGCAAGATAGCTGGCGATTTGCAACCAGTTGTCCTTGCTGCGTATCACTATTGGCGGTGTGTTTTCTTGGACGCCCTTCTTGGCGCGGACTTGTCGCTTGTGACTGCCTGTATAGTCTTGCGGATGGGCTCTGTTGCGTCCTATGACAGGGCTTCGAAGCAGTTCCCCACCTGGATTTTGTTGACAGGGCCTACGAGTTCTTTTGCGCTGTTACGCCTTGGTTTGCGCTTTTTTCCTTACTACAAGGTAAAGTCGTCTAAATTCATGTTTGATTGTTGATTTATGCTGTCTTCTTTGTCCAAAGAGTATTCCATAATACGGATAAGTGTTTTGGCGGCGTGTTCTGCGTTTGTGCTTGGCGCGGTGAGTTTCCATATAGTTGTATGAAGCGAAGATTATCCTCTCCTCTATGGAATACTTATTTGACTTGTATTTGCCTTCATACATCTCATGAAGGATTTCTGGCGGGAGCGTGCCTAGCAGTTCGGCTGCTTCTGTGTTCTTCCCTTCTTTGTAATAGCCCAGGATGGTTCTTACAGTCGCTTGGATTTTGTCAATTTTCAACGCTTCGCAAACAAAAATTGTAAATGAGTGGTTTTGTACTATACCCAGCCCACTGTGTCTTACGCTAAAGAGCTTGAGTGATTTCGGGAGGAGCTGGTATATACGTGTGCTCTCCTCGTTAATCCATGTGGAGTAAACTCCACGCATCGGATCCGAGGTCTCGCCTTTTTTAGGACCACCTGTCGGGGCGGTGACGTTACGGGAGGTAGATGATTCTCACCTAACTGTGGAAGGCGGGTTGGATGGTGAACATGTTCGCTAAACGAACCCTCTCATTGAGTAATCAGAGAGGCGTACGGTCGATGCGCAGAGAGGAGATTATTGATTAAATCTAGGGGGGTATTATTATGAGGACATCTTCATTCAAATTTTGCGTATATGTGGATCGCTATGCTTTTATATTTGGTCTTTTTGAGGCGACGGCAAGGTTAAGATACGGAGCATTTGCACCTATGTGATAGCGGCTGTGATAGTGCGTAATATCTTATTGTGTATCTTTTTATTTATTTCTCCAGTTGCCTTTTTAGCCTGAGACCGAAAGTGTTGCTTGAGTTTAAGATGTTGTATAATTTGATGAAACATTTGCTGGTTACGTTTGCGCTTGATTTAGAGTGTTCACTCCAGGTTTACTGGTAGTCGAACATGTCTTTGATTAAGTTACGGGAATCGATGTATGAGGAATGATTATAATTATTTTCCGACTCCATATCTTCATTTATTCTCCAACTGCTGATGGTCTTTTTCAAAATAGTCATCAATGGCTGAAATTCACTTATTCCAGCGTTTCTTTCATTGTCATCTTTAGATTATTCAGAGTCGTTTTTGCAGACATTACCACTTGTTCTAAAGACTGAAAACGCCTTCCACAAAGACATTTCTTCATTTTAGGGGCAAGATCTGGGCTGTAGAGTAGGTGAGGTACACATTTCGGCGAGATATTTGTAATGAGTGGTCGAACGTTATGGTGTAACATCTATCCTGCTGCATGATGTGGTCGTTTTCACTTGCTATGGTCCTTCAACTTTTTTGCTGTTGTGTGGTGGTACAAAATGTTGATGAATCATGCCTGAGACATGAAAGAATTTGGCTGTGGTTTTACCAGCAGAAGTCACCACTTTGTATTTTCTTGGTGTTGGTGATGATGAGGTCCTCCACATCGAGGTTGTTGCTTACTGTCAAGGTTAAAATGGCGAAATCAAGTTTTATCACCAGCTAGTACCCTCGAAATAAACTCTTCACCGTCTTTTTATACCATTCTTTTGAGCTCTATACAAACTTGTACGCGAATATTAGATTGCTTGGGAGTAAACAGTCTCGGAACCCACCGCACACAAACGCGTTTCATGTGCAGTTTTTCTGTTAAAAGGTATGCAAGAACTTAATGAAAGATGCAGAATCTCTGACAGATATTTTAATGTGATTCGTCGATCTTTTCGCACAGTGTTGAGGATTGTTTTTGTTAAAGCTGTGGTTGGAGTCCCAGGACTGGTAGTTTCCGATATTGACTGTTTTCCATCTTTGAATGTTGTATACCGCCAACTTACAGATTCCCTACAAGCCTTTACATATGATTTCTTCAGATACAGACAAAATTACAGAGCAGCAAACTGTTCTTCACGTGCCAACTTGGGCAAAACTGAACATGCTTAATTTGATCGTTTGGCATCGGCCGCAATCGGAGCTGAAGCGAACACAATTGTTGTTATGTAATATACAACGCATTGTACCTACTTTGTAACACAAGAACAGAACTTTATCGCGATTCATTATTGAACAGTCGTCGGATTTGACTTCAGATTTTTCTATTCTTTTTCATAAACTTTATTTATTCCATTTTGTTGGAGTTAATTTTTAGTTTGCAAATTTTTAAAATTATTGGCATTGCTTTTTGTAATGTAGCGACATTAGATTTTAGGGTTTTGTCGAGTGAAATAAAAGCGATGTCGCTTATATATTGTAGTATGACCGTATTGAGTAGTTCTGTCAGATGTGGGATGACTTTAACGAAAATTCTGTATAGTGTGGATAAAAGTGGGGCAGGACTTATTGTTAGTTTAGTTAAGTTGATGGAAAATCCCACCTTGTCATTTCATATAAAACATTATAACCATTTTCTTTAATGCTTGTGGATATGGCATCAAAATTGGCGGCTTGAAGCGACGCCGAAAGTTTAGGTCTAAAACTGAACTGAGTGGAAAAAATGGCGCTGTCGATCTCTAAACCAATTTGGAATTCTTTTGTTAAGAGTGCTTTCAAACACCTTCGCCATACCATTTAGAAGGTTTATTAGATATCGATTACTTGTAAGTGTCTTTTTTGGGAATCGCCATGGTAACTGCTTCCTTTCAGCCACTAGGGTAGTGGCCAAGTTCGTCGATTGGTTAGTTCGGGGTAGCCTAGGACTCGATTGGGTATTTTGCCTGCATCTGAAGCTTTTCTGTTGTGGAGTTTTAGCAAGAGTCCGCTCATTTTTTCTTCGTCTACAAATTGGGAGTTTTGTATTATCATCTTGCTCAAAAACTAGAAATACCTAAATTAACATCCAATCACAGAACTACTCAATTTTGTCAGAACTTACGAAAATTTACCAAAAAGCAAAATTATCTACATCAGTCGGCAGCTTTTGCGCTTCATTGATACCAGAAGACTTTTAATTCCGTTAGTAGTGGAACCTCAACAATTACCATAGCATAAATGACTATGTAGCTACCGCCAGGTTCATGGTTCTGGATCATGTCATATTAAACTATTTAAGAGTATCAGATGAGATGCATCAGTGTATAGCGATACTGTGAACTTTATTACAATAATCAAACACATGATTCATTTCATCGAAAACTCTTAATATGCCAAAAGCAAAATTTGAACCATTTACCAATTTTCGAGTTCAGGCTATTGTTAGTCTGAAGTCCTTGAGACCTGAACTTAGCCGTGACGAACTTCGAGCTCAAAGTGGCACCATCATATAAACTGTGTCAACTTAGTAATTGCGCCTGTATGTACCCGAACAGCATCACCATATTCTTAAAAGTCCTGATTGCTTGGTACGCTGGCACAAAGTTCTATCACGACTTTAACAATATTGCTTGGGCTATAATTTGGAGTAGCGGTAAAATTAGCTTAAAAAACAACAATTTGGGATAATGACTACAGCACTACTTGAAGTTATAGAAAATAAGTAGAAGATACTTACTTTTCACGAAGACTTAATTCAGCTACTCTGAGCAAGGAGTACTAATTACAATGGTCAAAGAAAGAAGTTGTAAGTCCTCTCCAGTATTGACAAACTTGGAAGCCAACAAAAATACACAACTTGCACACGGAAGAAGACAGTATTAAGAGTGAACCTCAGGTAAAGGTCAAAGAATCGGAAGATATAACGATCTCAGAGCGATTTCCAAATCATTTTCTGCTCGATACAAGCAAGCACCAAAAATTGCATTATCCGAATCAAGCTGCCGGCTTAAGAAGAAAGTTTGGAAGCTATCAACTTGCAGGAATAAAAGACGAACAACGAGTTCGATGGATTTTGCTTTAGAAACTAAGGGACTTATGCCCATTTTGATGATAGAGGGTTATTTGTACCCATTAAAAGTTGTCGGTTATTGCCACATTCTCTTCCTTAGGACTTGGAATTAGAGAAGAAATGATGACAAAAACTTGAAGTTAATATATGCACAAAGTTGTTGGCTTTAGATTTTGGACAGGGAAAACGAGGAGAAATTTTTGAGTTTTGAAAATAACAACTTTAGTTACACTTGGAATATATTAATTTTTACAGATTCTTCATTTTGAACGTACATAAAACACTTTTCTTGTGCATCTTCATTTTTTCAAAGCATAGTTGCTTCAGTTAGATGCAGTAACAAAATTCGTAAGTTATTTAATTATTTATTTCTACTCCCTAATTATTAACAATTTATTTCTACTTTTTTTATTCATTTGTCACACTATCTATATTAACGATCATTGCACACCAATAGCAAAACTGTAACTTCAAATATATTCCAGAAAGATCTAGACATTATGACTCATTTCCAGCTGGGTAATTTAATCTAGCGGCATAACTCATCGTGGAATTTTCCACTACGCATGACTCATAAAAAGTATCATTGCTATATTGTTTAGCCTCTTTCTTAAGACTGTTACGTGCTGAAACAGCAACCTCAGTGTGTGCAGCTGAGATGCTTCTACTTGGACCGTCAGATTGTGTGATTAATATCAGAATCTGCATTGCAAATCATTTTTGGAGTCCAGCTCTTTATAAAAGCGACAGTGTACTATTTCCCACCTTATCAGAACCTTCTTTGGATTACAGTCACGCCCACCTCTACCATGTTGCGCATTACCCTTCATTTAGCCCACAATCAACCTTCGGTATGGCCAACTTTATGTCACCACTGACACAAAGTTGCTTTCGCAGGTCTTCTCACCTGACTATATTTTAGTAATCATAATCATAATCATAGTAGATATTTTGCATATCCTGACGGTGCCTTTCCAACGCTTGGCTTCTGTAATGGTAAGTAAACTTGATGCAGGTTTTTATCGCCAGTCTTGAAACCATATAGTTGAAATTGTTTTGTAGGCCGACTGGTACAGTCTATAAAATGTCCAAAGCCACTGTAAACGCAGTGCTCTTTCTTTCACATGTTTTTCGCCATTCGCCAATCAAGGATATTCGTTCTTTGTACACCTGGATTTTTTTGGCCATAGTCAGAAGAATGCGAATTTGATGTAGGTCATCATATTTTGTTGATATTTCATCAAATTTTTTTGAAAAGTCTTGTATTTCGTGTTTGAATTTATTTTGACTTGATATAATTTCTTCTTGTGATTTATTTTATATCTTTATTATATTTATTCATATCACATCATATTTTAATTTGTGATTCTTAGTTTTAATTAAAGAGATGGTCTTGAGAATGGGACGTGTTGTTCCCAAAACTAGCAGACGACACGAATGCACTTGACAAATAAAGATCAACACGAGACTTTTAAATTTTTATTTATTCAAAAACACTTTTCGTTATTGGAACAAGATCATAAAAGTTACACTTGGATACACTTCATTGATGAAATCTTAAATGGGTGGCTATTAGGTGTGGGAATTAAAAATCTTAAATTTTGTTGCTTCAAAACTCGTTTATATGAAAAATATCTTATAATATAATGTTATGCAAAGTATTTCCCTTCACTAGCTATAACTTTTTCCCATCGATCCATTTTCGGGTTTCTTCAACATTTCTGAAGTGCTACTCAGAGAGGCCGTGGGACATAGATCAAAACAAACGATAATAAAATGAGGTTGTTTGGTTAATAGGGCAAGTGGGGCAAGATATCCGATTGAAGCACTTTCAACGTTTCGTGCCCTAGCCTTGCATTGTCATGTTGGATAATTACTTTACCGTGCCTTTTAGCGTATTCTGGGTGTTTTCCTTTCAAATCACTGCTTAAATTCATTAATTTTTGTCGATAATGTTCAGAATTAAGCTTTTTACCGGATTTCAAAAACTCATAATGTACCAAATACACATGACTGCGATGTTGCTTCATCTGACTTTATATACGACTTTTACGTTTAAAATTCTCAAAATAAATCCATAGTTCATTGTCAGTAATTATTTGATGCAAAACCGACCTCTTTCTGAATTTTGAAGCAGAAATTTACTGGTCATCAAACGCTTTGCGATGTTTCTTTCTTTGAGCTCATGGTTTTTCTCCGTGAATCATTTTCATGGCTGGTAAGTGTTTGCCGATAGTTTTTCTTGCGTTTGACATGAATCTTCATTCAATAAGCCTTCTAAATCTGTGGCTTCGAACTTTTTCGGCTGACCAAAATTATGTTTGTCACTCATGTTAAAATCACCACTTCTAAATCGTCTAAACCAAAATTCATAAATTTTCTTGATTGAAGTATGTTCACCGTAAACTCCTTCGAGCATACGATGGCTTTCAGCGGCACTTCTCTTTGAATCGAATAATAAAGGTAAAACGTCCCGCAAATGCTGTTTTTTGGCTCACAACTGGACATGTTTAATGCAATAAACAATTGTATTACTAATTTGACAAATTGTAACGCACTGGTTATTGTAGTGTGATGATATCTTAATATAGGCAGCTGTCATTACATCAATATCTGTTGAATATATATGATTAGCACCATCTCTTAGAAAACCTGCATTGCTAATTCCTACACCAAATAGTTTTTTGGCTTGCAACTACAACATTCTTCTTCTTGGTGATTCTATGTCATTTAATTCTTTACTTGGTTGTTTATTCCAGATTTTACAAGCCAAGCTTACTCTTGGAAGCAATGTGAATGTTATTTAAATTTCCATGTAATGGGTGAGATCTCCGGCTTGCTTGAAGCAAGAAGACGCGAGATCGGATCTCGAGTGCCAAATAGGCCAGTTTTGGTAAACAGAACTGGCGCTGTGGGATGAACCAAACGTGGAGTTAAAGCGCCTAAATCAACGCTTATGGAATACTTTGGGGGCGGGCTGATTTAGAAGCAATAGAAGAGGCCCCTCTTCAGTCAAGAATGAGATTCATCGGTAGAAATATCCCTCTGGTGTTTATTACTCGAAACCTAGTATCGAAATCAGCACTTCCTGAATACTAGATCGTAATTTTAATCACTACACTAACTTGGTGTCTTTTATGAGCATTTTTGTATTTTTTGACAACGTGGTCCTATTATTTTAGGCCACTCTTCTTTTGAGTCATTTCCAAGTGCTATAAGTACTGAGAACTAGTTTTAATTTGACCTTTATTTCAAGTCAAAAATGTTTATTGTTTTACTTGTTTTGTCCTTTCGCTAAATTGTTTTGGTCGATAGGAAAGCGTTCAATACTTTATTCTTCAATATAAACATCAGAGTGGTATCTTTAGGCGATATTATTTCTCTTGGTGCTTATTGATTAAGTTTTGAAGATCTACTACTTCGTATTCCATCACTTTCTTTGATTTATATTTTGTGTTCCCTTTGTCAATAAGTCTCTGAAATTACATTGGCATCATTTCTTCCTTTTGGTCGTAAATTTTTAGCTTTTGCTGAATATGTGAATCTTAGTTTCACTTCTAATTTTGTGCCGACTTTCCTATATTGAATTTCTTCCTTCGACTTATTTATGCTTATGAAGATACTAATATGGGAAAAAGATCTTTGCAATGACTTCCCTTATCCTTTCTGCCAAATTCACCAAAAGGGTTGCAAATTTTCTTCGTTTACCAATATATGCCTAATTAAATTTTGTGAAGATATTCTTCTCTTGATACCACGGTATGTCGTTGTCCCTTATTCAATTTAATTTCTATCTTTTCAGGTATATTAATTTTCTTATCTATTTCATTTCGTTTCCAGTTTCGGATATCACAATGCCATCTTCTTCTTTTAAACAATTTTTTGGTTTCCAATTATAATCAATATAGTGAAGCTTTGGCATCCAGGTATTTTTTCTTGATAATATTTGGCTATGATTCATGGCATAGTGACCTTTTTTCTCACATCTTCTTTTAAACAATTTGGCGATTTTATATTAGATACATATGTTGATCTTGAATCATCGAAGTTCTTCGATTTTTGTGGCCAACCATTCTTTAATTAATTCTTTTTACAGTGTTTTGTTGTATATTTTAATCTTAACCTTTTCAACTTCGTTAACTATTGCAAAATCTTTGTAATCCAAATTTTAACGAATTACACAACTTTTTCAAAAATATCTCTTGAAGTTTTCGCGTGCATACAAGGACGAAATCAGCGAGTTTATAAACAAAATTATTGCACAAACTTTGTATATCGGACAGTTCATTTTTATATATGTATATTTAAAGTAAAAATTTATTATAATTTAAACGGGTGCGTTTAGTGAAGCAAAAAAATATTGATGCTAAACGAAAAAAATTAATTAGAATGCCACTTATAAACAGACCAAAGAAATATTTTAGATAAATAATGATCAAATAAATGAGGCAAATCTAAATAATTGTCTGTTACAAATATTTGCAATTTTGACAACCGGCGATGTTTTAGCTTATTGCCATGTATTAATCATACTTTGCGTATAAGCACAACGGGATATAGCTGGTTAAATGTTATAATATTTTTGGATCAAGGAAGGGGAGGTATATAATCCGAATTTCTTGCTAATTTTAACAGTATTTCATTGACTTTTAAAGTTTTTAATTCCTTTTAGAGTACGCTCTTAAGATGGTAAGTATTTGCATCCAACCTTTGCCTTTTGGGCACTTTTTGCTTAACCTTAAAAACGAATATTTGCTGCACTGCAAGAAACACTGGAATGTGTGTCTAATTATTTTTAATAATTATGTATGCTTTTGAAAAATTTTTAAATTTTTAATATAGACTTTTTTCTAATTTGAATTTAGACCAAAGCTGTATAGTATACAAACAATAGGCGTTTTGTCTAAAACATGGGTTTTATTTCACGGCCTTTCCAACCGCAGTTATGAATATTTTTTTCAAAAAATATAAGCAGTTTCAAGTGTTTCTTTGCCAAAACTGAAGGAAAGCTTCCTGTGTCCAAGTTAGAAACCCACTTTAAAAATGACAGCAAGTTTTTCCCATGTTCTTTGATTGCTTCTCAGAGCTTAGTTTGTTTTAATACTGGTTTATAGGCAATTACCTCGATCGTTTAATGTAAAATTTCGGTTTTGATAGCGGGGTTAAATTGTTAAATGTATCAAAGTGAACTTTTAGTATTAAGCAAGGAAAAGAGTTCAGTTTTAGATTTTGTTGGCTGCACTATTTTACAAGAATGAAGTCTTCTTGATGGTATTTTCGTCTATTGGTTGAATAGTTGCACCATGCAGTTTTACCTTTGCTTGGTATATTTACCTTCTGCTTATATACCCTTCGTGTTAAATTTGGCAAGTTAGGGCCTTTGATTAAAACAAAATTTTTTGTGGAATTATATATCCTCCTAAAGTTCAGATTTTAGCCATTTACGAATTTATCCGCTTTTTACACCCGAAGAAACAATTCCCAGGCGTTCAAAGTATGTCTAAATTGTACAAAAATCAATATTCGTGACAATAAGGTTCTTTGTGACTTGGTACTTAGAGTAAGGAGTGCAGCAAACAGTCTTCCTAAATATTTCACTTTTTCTTCAATTGTGGCCAGCCTCAATTTTGATTATCTTCGAAATCTACTGAAAACCAACCGATCAAAAAGTTTGCAACTCGACACTCACGTTACGTGATTCGAGGTAGGTTCCCCACCGTTTGCAATTTTGACAATTTTTCTTATATTGGCCCTTGGTATACTGTTCCAATTTTGGTAGCTTGTCGTAATTGAGTCATTTAAAAGTGTTATGGAAATAAAAATTCTGTTGAATCCATTTTTGGAAATAAATAAAACTGGTCAAAATGAGTTGTTATCGCTGCGCCCTGATTTTCTAAATGCTGAGTTGATGTTTTCTAGGAAATTATTATTGCTAGCGTTATCCACTCAATTAACGCCAAAGTTACACTTAATAGAGGACAGAAATACTAATTTTATTAATTATACTTTTGGGACGCTGTGTATATTTTAATGTTCTAAAAAAAAATTGCAATTTTCGCAATCCCTCATAAATTTCACTAAAATCGAATACGCACAAGAATGCGGGTATAAATAGATACTATGCAAAGCAGGAATTTTCGTAAATTAGTGTCAAATTATGTTATAAATTATGGCTGTCTTTATGTAATAACTCACAGCGTTTGCCAAGCGGCTCAATTTTAATTGGAAATCTTCCCAATTTTTAATTTTACAAAAGCATTTATTAATTTGCATGAACAGTAATTTATTGGAATTCTATGCTTTGATGGTTATTTATTTTGAAGCTATATTTGAATTTTGAGAAATGTAAAACAGGGTTTTTTAATTGTGCGAAGTTGTCACAATAATGTATATAAAATTATAACGAAAACTTTATCGATAAATTTATCGCAGGAAAATCGCGTATACAAAACAATTTTCATCAAAAATTTGTGGTTTTGATACCCCTACAACTTTACGCGAGCCAGTTGGACGCATTGTGTTTATAAGTTATTGTTATGTGTCAAACTTCTGAAAGAATTGTCATTTTTAGGATGAAGACGCTCAAAGATTGGCAATAATGAGAAAAGCATTTCAAATGTTCGACACAACAAAATGTGGATTTATAGAAACAACGAAGATTTGCACAATTTTAAATAGCATGGGACAATTATTTGACGATAAACAACTTCAAGCAATGATTGAAGAAACCGATACGGAAAATGTTGGTAAAGTAAACTTTGATGGGTTTGTGGCAATTGCGGCCAATTTTCTCGAGGAAGAAGATGACGAGAGTACGCAGCAGGAACTTAAAGAAGCTTTCAGGTATGCATTTATTGATAGCGTAAAAAGGTATCAATTTATCAATTTTAGGTTATACGACAAAGGAGGGAATGGATATATTACGACTCAAACCTTGAAGGAAATTTTAAAGGCGTTGGATGATAAACTAACCGGTAATGAGTTGGATGGAATTATCGCTGAGATTGATACCGATGGATCAGGAACAGTTGATTTTGATGGTAAGCATTTTTCGCTTTGTTGAATGTTGTTGTATACATTTTTTTGTAGAGTTTATGGAAATGATGACTGGAGATTAATGAAATTTGTATCATTAGCTAAAATTTCGTGATACATACCACATCTAAACCATATTTTTATAAGTTAATTATTATAAATTATTATAGAGTTATTTTATTATGATTATTTCTTATTATTATTGTTATATGCCATATTATTTATAAATATTAAATTAATTGTCCTTAGAATCTTTTACTCAATTTTCAAGGTAACGGGTTTGCTTCGGCTAGTTAGCGGTAGCTCTTGAATTCTTTCTATCGAAATAATGGGTTAAATCAGAGATAATTGCGGGCGCCACTAATTTTTAATGGTTAACGAATTTCGCCATAAAACTAAAGACTGACAGTACAAATGTTTACTAAATATAAAACAAGAATTGCTAAAAATAAAATACAGATAGTAGAATAAACTCAAAGTTAATTATCAAGAAGATTTCCAAATTGTAACTACGCCACTGGAGAATTTTGAAGGAGACTAGTTTATGGTAACGGAAATTAATGCATTGTACAATTATCTTGCGTGGCATAAAACTTGAAACAATAATATGCCAAAAATGAAATAAGTACATATAAAATGTAAGTCAAAATAAATAATTAAGCTAATATATCCATAAAGAAATGAAGAACAATTGGATGGGTTGCGTATAAGCATTTTTAAATAATTAAGTCCAAAAGTTGAAATAGATTTTTGTTTTCAACCACTAATTTCATACGAGCACTGTAAGTTACTTCAATTACATTCACAACAGTCGTTGGGCTTCTAAATTATTAGCAATTCCTTAATTTATAATATCCCGTGCATAGAAAATTTCTTGATTAATTTGACCACCATTTCCGGGTTCAAGATGGCGAAATACAGTCATAAAAGTACTTACTTAATCGCCCTGGAGGAGTTATCATGTAATTTCGTTTGCTTATTTAAATGAGCCTTGACCAAAAACATTGGAGACAGCTTTCAGGTATCAAATTGATCCTAATGCTTTGACCATGCTTCCACAGCACTACAAAATTTAACGAAAGCCATACATTTTAATGTAGAACACTTTTTCTAAAGAAGTCAAAGACTAAACAAGGATGTACATTTCAAACGGAAGCTTCTTAAAAAGTGAAAAACGCGTCATCAAAGATTTAGCAGAATTCTAATCAATTCAAATTTCACCGGTCTTATTAATAATTATAAAATTTTAGTCGCTAATTTTTAAAAATCTGAGAACAATCGAATAGTTCTGAATAATGGAATATTTTGCATGCAACATGTTACGTAGGCTTCATTAAAAACAGAAAAATACCCTAATATATGAACTATTTAAAAAAAAATCACTTATGTAAACTTGAAACGGGATCTAAAAGATATTTTAATAGTATTGAACTGATTTTAATTCAATGAAAGGTTCTCTAAATTCAGAATTTAGATAACACTTAATTTTTCAAAATAACCAAAATAATGAAAATAACAATTTACATGAATTGAATATACAGGGTTGCTTTGAAATGATTGCAGAAATTTTAACCAGGTATTCTTTACGCCTCATACATTCATAAAAAAGTAAAAAAACAATTAAACAGTTTTAATTTGGTCCCAAAATTGTTATTTCTACAATTTTTAGATATTTTCCGAATTTTTCGGTTTTTACGATTTTCTTGAAATCGGTTCAAACGAATTTAATACCTTTTCATATGATTGAAGCGGTTTATCAAAAGCTTTCCGTAAATCGAATAACCGGAAGTGCTTTTACCGTTAACTCTAAATAAAATAACTATGAAACTAAAAGTCCTAGCTAAAGAACTACCTCTATATGCAAAATTAAGAATTTGGTTAAATTCGAATAACCAGAAGTACCACCGTATTTTGGTCATGTTTAGATATTTTCCGAATTTTCTTTGTTTTTCTAGATTTTCTTAAAATTGGCACAAACGATTATTTTAAACTTACTATGTTTCTTAGCTACTTAATTGCGTTTTATGAACCAAGCGATTTATCTAATAAATTTTCGAAAATCGAGTAACCGGAACTACTTCGAGCATTAATTGTGAAACATATCCCAAAAACTAAACATCATATAAAGTGAAATTTTATATTTAAGTTTCCTACCTTCCGTACATGAGACGGCAAGAATTTAGTTAAAATAGAATGACCAGAAATGTTACTTTATTCTTTCGAATTTTGAGTATTTTGCGATCTTCTCGAAGACGGCTGTAATAATTGTTACGAACTTATGGACCGCCCTGTATAGTTTGTAAAATAAATATAGTCTCTTTCACCCTTTATTTTATGATTTTGTTTGATTTATTTAATTTTATCCCCTCTTTTGGGTGCGCTAATAGGCACTGACTCTTTTCTATACGTTTAAATTTGTTCATTTTAACAATAATTGCCTCCTCTTATTGCGTTTAAAATTAATAATGTTAAGAACGGATTATTGTTTGCGATTCCTTATATTTTGTCGATTTTCAATACTTTAATATTTAGTTTGAATAGGTTTCATTTGTATTTTCTCGTTGGTTTTCATACAAGTAATTATTTCGGCATTTTATTTTGTCAAGTGTACTACGTTTTGGAATTTAGTTTACCGACGCAATGTCATTTGTCCTTCAACATGTAGAATCTTAAGGTGTTACAATTTAATAGTTCGAAGATCTTAAGAATTCGTTCTTTAAGACAACTTAAATTTAATTTAGGTAAGATTGATTAATTATTTAATGAGTTTCAAAGTCACTATAGCTCGGACTTTTATGTATTTAGTGTTTTTTTCCCTTCTCTCCACTCCTATTCTTTTTCTGCCGTATCGCTTCGGAATGCTTTTGGATCTATCCGTCATCATGGGATGTACAGTTGGCCCTCTAAGTTCCTGACACCACTTCTGCGAGCGAACGCATGGAAATTTCAGGGCAGATCAGTCGTGTTCAGCTTTGCTAATCAGGAATATAAGAGAAAACTTCTGGAGTTAAGCAGTGTTTGGTGTGTCTAGTAATTTGGAAGAGTGACCGTTACAATTATTGTTCTCGAGATAAACGTAAATAATATATTAACCATTTATGAACATTATTTGCATATCCATATGTAACGTGTTACAGCCTCTCAGGATACTAGCTGGGGTTGGAAAATGGTTACTAATGCCATGGGGTAGCTTACAAGTCGGAGGTTAGGTCCGGGAGTGCACTAGGTCGCTTTGGAAACTATTTATCTAAAACTTACTATTAATATGTACACTATTTACAAGGCCTTTTTTCCATTGTGAATTATGATTCACATTTACTCGGTGTCGGTTAAGTACTTTTAATTGGTTCTCAGTATATATGTATGCGAGTCATTGCCCGTGATATAAAATAACTCTTGTATTTTAATTTTAACTTTGATTAATTATTAATCACAATTTCTGTAATTACAATCGTTGAAAAAATATAGGTGTACACCTTTCAAACATGCTGCTTTAATAATACTTAATAATACTTTAGTTACACTTGAAATGTAATTTACTTTTACTTAATCTGACTTTTGTAATTTTTTTTGGATCAAAAATATTTGAATGTTAATTATTTTAAACTGAATGCATGCTTTAACTTTTCTAAAACTTTATTTCACAAGTATTCACTCTTTGAGTGGCTATATTATATTAACAATATAAACCTTTATTCGTTGTAATTTCGTGTATTTATTAATAATACAATTCAACAAAGAACAGTATTTATTTAAACAATAAATCAACAAAATTATCTACAAGCCATTTGAATATTTACAGGTGTTATCCATTAAATTTACTGACAGACGTTTAGTTTGTTTGGTTAAACGTTGGTGGCATGGCTATGCCTGTTGCTACCTGCGTAGCGGTGTTTCCTCTTGGCGATATAAAATGCGTTGTGGACTGTATATAAATTTATTACATAATTTAACAGCACAAGTACATATTAACATGTCTACAAAAGAATGATTACTA
>JAHWXV010003509.1:0-10091 GCA_024586415.1 Phrixothrix hirtus | reverse complement strand
GCGGTTGTACCACTCCTTTATCCGCGAGGTGCTCATGGCATCGTCCCCGAAAGCTTGTTGAATCTTGCGAATGGTTTCCGCTTGGGTATCGCCAAGATTGTAGGAAAATTTGATGCAATATCGCTGCTTAAGTTTTTCTGTCATTTTACGAAAACTGAAATCTGACAACCGCTCTCTACACGTCTTCACACGTAGGCCGACTGCCGGCAACTGGCGCTATCTGAGGGCGGGAAAAACTTCACGGCTGCGCGTGAATGTCCCCTCCACATCTATACCAAAGGACGTCTCCCTCGCTTCAGTGGTTTACGCGAGAAAATTTAAGGTTCGATACTTTTTGAACACGCCTCGTATAAATAAAATCAAATTAGTGGATGAAACGTTACCGTAGTGTATTTGACTTGCACTCCACGTTTTCACCATTTAACCTTGCTGTTTCCACTGTTTTAAGGTTATAGCTGCTGAATACTGTGTCAGGAAATCAAATTGATTAATTATATAGTTGTATCAGGCGCCACAGATTTTGCAAAAAAGTGGTCTTCGAATGCTAAGGTCTACTTCTAACTTGGTACCGTCAAATAACAATTTCTCTTGTCAAGCCTGTCCGGGTATGGATCACTTTCAACTGAATCGTAGAAACCGCTTTATTTTGAAATCAATTGTAAGGAAATTAAGTTTGTTGATTAGATAGTTGTATCAAGCACCACAAAATTGGCAGAAAAATGGTTTTCGCATGTTAAGGTCTACTTCTAACTTTGTACTGTCAGATAACAATTTTCAATGGTAGGCCTGCCAGGATAACCATCGTTTTCAACTGAACTGTAGGATGTCCGAATCGTCAGAACCACCGTCAGAAGGACCTTATTTTGAAATAAATTACATCTTCCATCGAAATTTGATGCCAATGAATTTTCAATTGGTCGATTATCCTGAAGAATTGAAGAATTGAAGAATTCTGACATGCACCTTGACAATGTATACGTACTATAAACTTAATCTTAGACTTGATATTTCATTGCAATGTAAAACCACAAATTTCATACCTCAGAGCAACCCAGAGAAAGTATAGGAGAAACGACTTTCGCGACAGACTCGTGTCAACATTTTCTGCTTTTTCATAAAATTGTTCATTAAGACGAACAAAATGCGATAGTTTCATCTAAGTTGCTTGACAAGCTGAGTTTCTCTTTTTCCTCGATGCCACAGTTGCTTTTATTCTAATTTGGCATGGTTCTATTTCAAAAGTCTTTTAGATCTTTTCTGACCATGAAAAAACCGTTCTTCTTTCATTGAAATTCGAGAAAACATTCATAAACAGATTTAGAATATACAATACAAGAAGACAGTATTCGCGCTATTATAATTCATTAGCAAAAACAAGACAAAATGACCCGTAACACTTTTGGCACGAAGAGCAAACATTTTTATGTTTATTTTCGAATATATGAATTCCCTTGCTCGTAACGTAGTCTTTAGCGAAATTATGCGGAATATACTAAATATTATCTTTATTAATGTAAAATAAAAATGGTACCGAATGTCACCGAAATGCCTCGCACGGTCAAAATTGTAGTAATGTTATCAGATATGTCGATGCACAAACAAAGCAGAGTGAACGGAAGATTTGGGTTTAATCAAATTTTGATCGAAAATTGTATTTTAACTCGTACATACCTAAATAGGTACAATTGCGTTACAAAGAAGGGTAGCCATTAACAAACAGCGTTTGTGACGTTTCAGTCCTTAGTAAAAAGTACATGAAGAATAAATAATTTGTATTCTATCCGGTGGTAGCTCTTAGTCGTGTGGCGATGGTTCTTAACATAGCTCTTAGTGGTCCTGGAGACCCCCGTCTCGATTAGTCTAACGGTCGGGATGTCGGTGAAATAACTAGTTTACGGTGAACGCAGTTTGTGCAAATGAAGTCGCTTGAACTTCGGTCACGAAACGAACTTCTGTCAATGGTCGCTTCGGTCGTCGGCGGAACAACAATAATTTATTTATAGAAATAAATTGGTAATTAGAACATAAACAAAACTCAAAATTATAATCACTCTGGTTCGGTAACAAAATAAATATAAATATAATCTCTGATAGCAGACAAAGCTAATTATTTACAACTACTTGCGTACGTATATTAAGACAGTATTCGCATGAGTCTCATACGACCACGGTGGTTTGAATTTGTTGCGGCGTTTGGACGAGCAGCGGACACAAATTTCCTCGACTCGGTCAAATTCTGTTCTCTTGTTATTTATGAATGTACTGATCGGCAGTATGCTTTGAGGTCTGGGCATAAGTGCGTCGCGTGTCGGAGCGGTCGGAGGCGAGGCGTGTACTCGCGACTAAGGATACCACACAGCAAGCGCTAAACGTCTCTTCCGAAAAAGCATCGTTTGCAAATAAAAACCCAGCAAACATCTGCAAACGACGGACTGTTCCGTACGGTGAATGATCTCGGTACAGCGTAGACGTGCGTCTAGTATGGCTATAACTCAACGCACGCGACGCTGAAGAGCGCTTGGCGTCGTTTACAAATAGTTACAGAGCAACTTGTTTGTAATCGACCCAAAGGCGGTTTAGCTTTTTAATCCGACGGTGGCAACACCAGGAATGCTTAGTTACGAGAGTTCCCGAGGTTAGATTATTCTAAACTCGGTCTATCTTCGTTACAGAGCAACGAAGGCTAGAGCGTTGTTCTAGAACCTCTGTATTTAGATTTATAGCATACAGCGTCTCCCAACGGTTTCATGGTATGAACGGCAATCAGGATTTTAACAGACTGCACGAGTCCCAAGGAAGTTGCGTCAATCTCGCTGTAAAAATTAATAACAAAATAGCTTGGCTTTATAGAAAAGCTTTTTACGGTCTTTACACTAGGCAATGTCCCGAACAGAGTCTCATACGGAGACTGATTTTCAGCTCGTGAAAGCGTCTTATTTATACTTAAATTTGCGTTCGCGTTCTCTGTTCTCTGTCGCTTCGGACGGTTCTCTTTGTTTGCTATGTTATCAATACGGATAACAATTACAAGTGTTTTAAACAATTCGTTTGCACAACATGTTGCAATATTTCGAAATAGCTTTTAATTAGCTTTTATTAATTAATTAATATTTAAATCATCAGAGATTCTTGTTTATATTACTTATGATTAATTATCCAAACAATCTTGACTGATTTCGGACGGTAACGGATAATATCTGCGTCAGGTTGGGTAATCTTTGTTAATTAGTTTATAGCATTTTTATAACAGCTTTTAATTAAGCATTTTTTCTATTTATACTTTAAACTAAGCTTGTACACTCGCGCACGGTATTTGACACATTCCTAACGTGTGTTAAGTCTTTAATTTAGTCTTACTAATTATACTTCCGGAATCACTAATATAGCGAAAACGCGTAGAATTCTAGAAATTCCATTAAATCGCGTTTCGCGTTATGGCGTTTCGCAGAATCGTTACCCAAAGAAACGAAAAATGTTCAGATTAATATATTTTTAAAAGTGAGGTGAGGGTATAAAGTGAATGATCTTGATATCTTACCTTGTCAACAACGAAAATGGCAAAACTAAGAGTAGGGTTAACCATAGTAAATCGGCATTTTTCAAAATGAAGGAACCTTCAATAGAGAACAAGCTAGATTTAATAATTTGTTCGTTGGAAATCAAGTGGTTAGATAAGAAGTCTCTGGTTGAACCAGAAAATAAACTATCCTAGGTTCAAAGACAACTAAACCATCAGTAGTACAAACATTCTTCTGCGTCACTTTTTTGTTCCAAGTTATTTTAGGAGCAGGAAACATTGCTTTGTACTTTAAATTCATCATATCCACTTTATCTTTTTTCCCTCTTTCTTTTCTTTCCATAGTGTTCTTCGAATATTATTTCATCCCATTTAGGTTCTTTCATGACTACATATGAATAATTTCTTGAAACTCTAAAAATCTATATTTGGCATTGCTTAATCTATGAGGACCAGGCATTTCAATCCGAATAGTGACGTTCAGTTAGCTCTGAGTAGCTGCTGCACATCCCACTGCGGAAGACCTCCCTACTGTTGGAATTATTGTGAAATTGCCGCCTTTACATCATCACCTGCCGCAAATGGTTCATCTTTGATGGAACATTGTAACCAACCCCTTGAATATATGAACATCACACGGGACATGTCAGAACCGTGAGATTGGGTACCATGAGCATTTTCTACTTAAATTTCTGCAACGTGGTGCAAACAATATTGTCAGTATGCAGTTGGAAATTGTCGAAAGCGGTCCAGAATGTTAATCTTTATCGCCCACCGCACCTTCGTTAGCGTTGCAATATAACGCTCGGCATTCATTGTTGTTTCATTAGAAATTCTAGAAGTAGTCCACGTTGATCAAAAAACAATGCCACTGGACTTAATTGGTGACTGGGATTAGGCACGTTTCTACCGATGAGTCTGCCTCTTTATTTTGGGCTGGTAGTGATAACACCATTAGGTCAACGCTAAGTCACTCCGTAGCTGATTTCCCTGCTTTCATTTGCACTTCGATCTGCCTATTTCAAACGCTTTCCCTTGTTACAAAATGCACAGCAGTGTACGCTGCTCCTCTTTGTTGGTTTTTCTTTTGACAACTAGATGACGAGTATACTATCACTGGTGGTATTCGACTTATGTATTGTGCATCACATGATGCGTGAAAGTCGTGGTATATACTACCTTCCTTCTTGTGGGAATAACTCACAGGATTACCGGTACATTTCTACAATCACGTATATTCGGTTGTTAAATGACTATACTTCATTTATTTTGTTCAGAGTTGCAAACTTCGGAAGCAATCGTTTGTTAACTACGGTCAAGAAGACTCGTTTTTCTGAGTCCCTTTAGGCTCACAGTTGGTCGAGTTAAATTTCTACTTCCAATCAGAGTATGCAGCAAAATAATAGCTCATAAGACGGGATTTATCAAGAAATCCAATTGGACCTTTTTTTTATCAAAGCACGTCAAAACCCTTAAATTGTAATTTCGGCCTTATTATGGTCTCGTCAGCAGGAAATACAAATTGGTGTTCTGGAGTGCAATTTTATTCACATAAATTTTCAAAAAATAAAAAAATTAAGTTTTGGGCCGTTGTTGAAGTAGAAGAGATCGATTAAGTTTTGGATTTTGGATTCAGTTAAATTAAAAAGTTTGCCACATTTGTTTTGATTGTGAATTGCTCCATGTTGAAAAAAGCTACTTCCATTAGTGTTGTTAAGATTCAAAAAAGGTGGATGTTTTTTGAGGGGTTACCACTTCCATATTTAACTGTACACAAGAATTCCACATACAAATAATTCCCGGGAATTCCTCAATAGTTCCAAAGAATTCCCGGGAATTTCTCGAGAATTCCTAAGAATTCCCTAGAATTCCCGGGTAACTTTTTTGTAATTATCGTAAACAGATTAATTAATAAACACTTTATTCTAAATACCAGATTTACTAAAAATTGACAAGTCTAACACCTACTAATAATTACGTATTTAGGCACAATGTATATTTTAAATACATACCCGAACATCCCATCAGTTTTATGATTATAATAGAACTAAATATTAAACCTTGGTATTGTTATTGTAAAAAGGGATTACAAATACAGTTACTAAGAATTACTCCGTAGACCAAGATCCTAAGATTATTTGTTTCTAAGAACTACATATAAACACATTGTATGTTTATTTAATATCAGTACATGATAACTGAAAATATCATTTTATTCTTGCGATTTTTAAGTTTTTACGATTTTCTCGAAAATATCTGTAATGATTTTCTTCAAACTTGCTACATGGATTTTTAGTACCCTTTCATGTGAATGAATCAATTTCTCTAGGAAAATTACGTAAATTGAGTAAGCAGAAGTTGTCATTTTTGGGCATCTCTGGATAAAACCGAGGGGTAAACCGCGCTCCAAAATCTTGTACACTAATGCCAATTAACGCCACTAATTTCACAATAATTCCACTAATGCTACTAATTTTACAAGAAAATACCACTAATTCCAGAACTAATGCCATTAATTCCATTACTAATTCCACTAATTCCATCGTGTTGTACACCGAAATTCCATCGCGGTTTCTTTATCGGATAAATCGAAAACTAAAAATCGTAGAATTTGGTGTAAATCGATAACGATTTTCTCGAAAATGTCTTTAATAATTTCCTTAAAACTTTAGTTAGTTTCTCTGGAAAAATTGCGTAAGTCAAGTAATCCGGTGTATTTTGCACAGTTAAGAAGGGTTTCGTGAGTCTAGAAACTTAAATAGATAACCTGTAATTTGAAATAATCAAGAGAAACTTGTGTGGTGTCCTACCAGATTTTTTTAAACACACCTGAATCATTTAATTAGTAAAAATTGAGCATAACGTTTTCCCCACAATCCTTAAGAATTCCTCGAGAATTCCCAAGAATTCTCGGGAATTCTTAAAAATTCCCGAGAATTCGTAAGACTTCCTCTGGAATTTCTCAAGAATTCCTGGTGAATGTACACAAGAATTCCCAATACGTTTATCCCTCGAAATTTTTGTGGTGCAACCGATTACTTTTGCGTAGATTGATGCCTAAACATAAATACTATAAAATGAATTTGAAAGATTGATTGGGCATCTGTTCATTTTGTGTACTTCTGTTAATTCGTGATCATGAATCGCAATCACAGTAAAAGAAAATTATAAATCGGGAAAAAATTGAGAGCAGTCTCGTAATACCTAACCATAATTCTGAAGTACCACTTTTGTTAAAAAGAGAACATTGCCAAAAATTATTTGTGGTCGCAAAAAATCTTTTGATCATCAAGCGTAGGAGTTGTTAATTTCCACATAATTCTTATTTGCTCAAATGTATTCTTATATGGACAACTGAGAACTTCTTTTGAAATTATAACTTGGATGTCGAAGTTTTGGAAGAGAAGTATGAATGTGTTTAAATAGAGGAAATTAATGTTAATCTTTCAATTAAAGGTTGTTCTGTGCCTGTGAAAGTTTCAACTCCAAGTTAGTAACAATTCTTGTCATGATGCTCGCCTAGTTTTTTATATATCGATTGTCGAATATTTTCTTAGGCAAGGTTGGTGGAGAGTTGTCATGTTGAAGTTTTTGCCTCTATTCAGTACTTTAGCTGAGTTTTGGCTAAAATATAACTTCAAAAAATTTTTTGAATGATGGCTTGTGTAATTTAAATCGTGTGTCAATTATTCAAAAATCACCGCTTTCAGTTTGACATAGTTTATCAAGTATTATTTTCTGAAGAAATCATGAAAAGACCGAAACTGTACCCAAAGATCTTTAGACGCTTTGATCAGAAGTTTGCCGATCTGATAAAATAGCCCTCAAGTTAGAATACATTTCAACATTAATTTAAAACATGTTTAATTAATATGAAAAACCAATGCCAAGTTTATTAGGCATGTACCTATCAAAAAATTATCGAGTTTGAGTAAATTATTTTCTGAAATCTGTCTTAATTAGTATAATAAAGAAAGCTTACATATGGCTAGCGTAGCGTTGCGCAGTACAACTAGTACACTTATATTTCGTTGTAGATAATCGCCAGTCGATTTTATTCAGTGAGTTACGAGCAGCAACCGATAGATCGTGAACCCCGTGATCGTTGATCCCATTGCGATAACGTTATGAGCACTTCATATGAGATTGATGCAGAAATGGGCGCGCAGATGTGAACCACGAAAGCGGACAAGAAAAGTACTCAATTGTGACGTATGAACTGGTTATAAACTGGTATAAACAACGTTTCGCAATGTCAAAACTTTCAGAAGAATTTCCTCATGTTCTGAGGATAACTGTATCAAATTATCACTAACAGATTAACTTGATGGGCGCTGAAAGAATTGACTGCAATTTACAAATTTCAAAGAACGGGCTTGGCCTTCACCTTCCTTCGGCGCCATGGGGAAGAAGAAGACAAGTTACTGGACAGAATTCTGACTGGTGATGAAACATGGATATGGTTTGTAAATGTAAACAGGGACGGTCAGTCCAAACAAGGGATGCATAATAATTTATGATTCCAGGGATCAAACTAACGTTGGAGGTCTACTGTAAAATGTTAAAGAAGACGCGCGGGATGCTCACCATGGCTGTCATTATCCTGCACTATAATGCGCGACCGCACACCGCATTTCGCACGAACATCTTGTTTGAGCAGTTTTACCGGGACACATTTGACTGTCCCCCTTACAGAATGCATCTGACACCGACCGACTTCCATATCTTAATCAAGATTGGCTGTATAGCACTTAGAAACTAACCAGCAACTTATGGATGAAGTCAACAACTATTTGGATATTCTGACTGCATCACGAGACTGCAGAGTCGGATCCCACCGTATGTCAAATGTTGAATATAGAGTAGATTTGTATGGCATTTTTGTACATAACAAAAGTTTCTTCTCTACTCTTCTTGTTTCTAATAGTCAATCGAAGGGTAATTTTGGAATAGTTCTCGTATTCGACTAAAATTTTCGTCTTACGGTTTTCATTGATAACTTAAATGGTGCATCATATCTGGGTTGAAAGGTGCTGCATTTTGAACTTCTGAACTCGTGCATAGCCACAAAATCGTTTTTTGGTAAATGCTCCTGAAAAAAGTGATCATTAATTTCTCTACAAAAGACTGACTTCGTTTATTTAGACTTTAATTTTGCCATCGATGAACAAACTTGAAATCTTTGTCCAAATTGTTACGAAGTTAGGAACCCTAAAAATGTAACCACCGATTTCACACCTCGAGAAATTCAGAATTTTCAAGATGTGCTTACGACTCTAAATTCATCGGTACCGTAGTCTCAGTCTGAATCAGTTGGAACATTTCTTCGTTAGCTCATCTATGCTAATTAACAATTTCTAGCGAATTCTTATTTCCAATGAAATTATTTAGATCGTAGTTGACGGTTCAATTTTTAATCAGATTCTCCTCCCAAGATTAATATGAAACCAATTACTATTGTTACAATATTGTCAATCGGAATTTTCAAGGACATCATAAAGACGTTAGTGGTCATTCAGTGATTCTGCACTTTTATCCAACATAATTCTTTTCTATCAGGTACTTAGTCAGAGACTATGTAGATGGGCTTTCCCAGCCCCAACGTTAGTGAGTGTCGTCGAGTTGGTTAATACCATGCGGTAGGCCTTGTTAGTACATGTTCCTGGCGATAAGCTGGATTTATTTAGATTTATGGGTAGACAGCGTTTCCTTGATCCTGATTCTACTTTCCGCTCGTTCTATTAATTAAATCTTCGGCTTCTATACCTTTGTGTAGCTCAGAGTTCCTTACGTAAAATGAGGCCCCGGTAATCATTCGCAGTAATTCATTATGGGTGGTAGCAATTTTGGCATATGCTGCTGAAGAGCCCTTGATGTATACTTCCTCCCCGTATGTTAGACATGGAAGTAGCATTGTTTTTAGAATTTTATTTCTTAGTTCTAGTTTGAGCGGGTTATGAGCTCCTAATATCGGGTACAATTTGTTTGCTAAAGACTTAACATAACCTGCCCTCATAGTCGTATGGGCCTTCCAATTAAGGTGGTGGCCAAAAAGAAGTCCAAGATACGTGCCTTTCGACTTTATTTTAACCGTTCTCTTGTTTTTATCCAACGTAATCTATATCGAGCATTTATTTCTTGGATACGTGCAGACCAATGATACCACCCAAACAAAAGCGGGGCATCGGGCTGAATCCAGAAATACCCATTTCGGCGTTGAGCACATCTAGAGGTTAACTTATCCAAAGATCCGGACACTGGAGGCCCCAATATTCGTGTATGGTTTTGACGTGCGGACGTGCGCTCGTTCTTTCAGGAGAACAATGCACATTTGCTGTTTGCAGCATTTTAGAGATCCATGCGCCAGTCTTTTTTAGTTCCACGAGGTTGAATGCAAGTCCCAGTTTCAAAAATTTTGGGTTAGAATCGAGGGGATCATGGTTTTCTGGCTAAGAGTGCTGTAAAGGAGAATCCGCATGGCAAATAATTTTTTAAGCAAACCCGTTTAGACATTGTTCTTATATATATATATATATATATATATATATATATATATATATATATATATATATAT
>JAHWXV010003507.1:0-12293 GCA_024586415.1 Phrixothrix hirtus | reverse complement strand
AATACCTAAAATATACAGAAATCTTTATAATTCTATTGTCTTTAAGGACTAATTACTTTTCATTAATATATATATATATATATATATATATATATATAATCCTCCATTTTCGATGGCCACCATTAGGATCTTGGAGATCTTAATAGATAAAGGATCAGTTAAATCAGAAAAAAGTTATCTAATTCCGACTACATCACAGAACGTTTTCACTTTTGTAAAAAATACATAGATAGAAGCAAAAAACTAAAAAATGGCAATTTCTTTGAAGTCTATTATTTAGGTAACGGTTGAAAATGTAAAAATATGCTAGAAAAAAAGATTTTGAATACTGTTAGGTGTAATATGAAAATGTTACGCATACGATGTTCAATTGTTTTGTTCTTGTTTCTTGTTTTTAAATGAAACGCTCGTTTGAAAGTTATTTTTCTTCTTGTTACAATGGTATAAAGCATAGCAAACTTATTTTTTAAATTAACCGAGATATTTACCAAAAACAATTATTATTTTTAATTCTAGATTGTTAATATAAGAATAATTGACGGTCCCTCATTACTTGGAACAGACAAATTTAATGTCAGTAGTTAACCGTCGATATAATCTTGTAGGTTTCCAAAGTTTATAGTTTTTCTGTTTATTCTATAACTTTATATTATGACATTTTTCGCTTTTGAGGGAACTCATATCTTCGTTATTTACATACAGTGCAACCGATATGCGGTGTTACCTTGTACAGAATATCTTCGTGTCTATCTGGAACGTCCTCAGATTTTTCCCAGATTAGCACAAAATGTAATAGAAACTAATGCATCTGTTAGAAGGGGAAATTCTAATCAAAAGAATAATGGAGAACATTTAGTTAATGTGTTAGCTGATATAGTTGTCGAGCCAACAATCTCTGTGCTTAAAATAGGAATTGACTGTAATATTTCTAAAACCACGGCAGATCGTACTTTAAAACAATATAAGTACCCACCATCGTATAAAGTCTCCGCAATGGAGTTAGCGCAAGATGACTACAGTTTTATAAGTGGTTTTTAAATACTTTAGCAGAAAGTACGTATTTTTAAAAACCGTTTAAACAAACAGAACCACTAAGTGAATTCATTCTACACACTAAAATTTTTTATCAGTAGGCAGATTGCAAAATTTGCGTTTAATTATAATGTATAAAGCAATTTTCAATTTAATGAGAGTTACGTGTTTTCACTTATATTAATTTGTTCTACTGCAGATTATTCCATATCAAGATACTTTACGCGTATGAAACCAGATTTACCAATAATGAAATCTACACTAGGCACAACTACTTCCATGGGCAGACTGACAATCCCCACATATTAAGACTAACCTAACCTAATGTTGCAACCAACGAAGATATGAGGCTAGGTGTGTTATTATAGATAGCTGAAAATCCTCATTCCTCAACTCGTCAGCTAGCTTTAAATCACGATGTTAGTAAAGGCTTCATTCAAAATATTTTGGTAAAAGAAAAACAACACGTTACAAACCTATGTTTTTGCAAAAGTTGTCAGAAGGTGATTTTAATAGATGTGCACAACTCTGTGAATTCCTGATGGAGCAAATTATTGGTTTTTCTAACTTTGCTGGTAACATTTTTCCGACGAAGCCACTTTCTGTCTGAATAGAAGAGTAAACAGACACAATTACCGATACTGGTCTACTGGCAACCCCCATTGGATGATAAAAAACCAAACGTAACTACCGCAGAAACTAAATTTGTGGGCAGGTATTTATGGTAATCGTATTATCGGACATTTTTTCATTCGTGGAAACCTTGCTGGAGATCGTTATCTACAATTACTCCAAGAAGAATAATCTAGTCCTGTATAGCCATTTTTTCTAATAACAATCTTTGGTTTCAAAGGGTGGGGCTCACCTCATTATCAGTTAAGTGTGAGCAGTTATTTAAACTAAGTGTTTCCAAACCGTTTAATAGATCTAAGGGGCCCTGTAGAATGATAAAATGGCCACACTTCTTAGTACAATCAATCATTTAAATAATAAAGGTCTTGAAATTCTTATTCATTTAAAACATGTTACAAATACTGCTGAAGTATCCATAATTTTATAAATAAAGGTAATTGCATTGTAACATAATTTTCATTGATAAATAACTCCTATAAATTAAAATGATACATTTCCTGATAGAATTATTAAGTAGAATTCACGCCATTCGAGCATGTATTGTAAATGTTTTGTTAATATTATGGATATGTTTTAAAAATTTACTAGCGAGCGTTATTAAAACGCCCCTAAACCTTTAAGAAAAATTTAGTCGCAGGGAAGGCGTAGCATACGAAGAAGAAACAGACACAAGGCAGCAATAAGTAGTGAAAACGAATTGGCAATTTCCCTAATGATTGTGGAAGATCTAAAAGTTAGTGTGAAAGACGTAAGTAGAGATTTAGAAATTAGTAAATCTTTAATATCGAACTGCATTAAACAATATAATTTTAGTCCCTATCGTTTTCAATTACCTACTTCAAGGAGTAATTAAAATTATTTAGAAAGCCGATTAATATTCTGTTATTGGGCACAGAATTGAATACTAGACCATGAAAATGTTTCTAAGTTTTCCCTTTACTGATGAATAAACGTTGGATAGAAGCGGTTTTGTGAGATCACTCAATTAGCATTAGAATGAGACCCAAAACCTCTGCATATGGCTTATCAATGGCTATCAGCTCAGGTGTAATATCAATGTATGGAGGTGGGGCTTTCCATGATATTATAATTGGTCCGTATATTTATCAAGGCTATGTGACGGCCCAAATTTTCGTACACTCCCAAGGGGAAGAGTATCCACGGTTAATGAAAAATCTACGTAAACTATCAAGTGTGGCTTCATTACGATGGTGAGCCGACTCAATTTAATGTGAACTCCCGACAAGATATTAATGAAAGTTTTACTGCGGGCTGGATCAGAAGACAAAGCATGTTACATTTATATATGTGTTTATATTTTATTTTATTCTAATTATTGAATAAATTATATTAGGTCCAGCTGAATGGCCATCCAAATCTCCTAATCTAATCTCTATGGACCTTTTTTGGTGGTGAACTATTAAATTCTACGTTTACCGTGTTGCACCCACTACTCAGGAGAATTAGACAGTCCTTTCGCTGCTTCATTAGACATGCTATGCTCACAGTACAGGACCATATTTAACAAAACAGTTCGGATGGTGCCTAGAGCAAAATGGTTGGCACTTTGAATGGATTCCTTTTACGCTCAGAAGCGTGTATGTCTAAAATAACGTAGAACATCTACATAAAATTGCTTTTATTGTTTAGTATGCTTGAACACTAAAGTAAATTTGTATTTTTGGGCTGTCTTACAATTCATTATTGGCTTTCCACGATAGCTAAGGTTATTATTAAAATTTATTTCAAGTTTTCTACATATCCTAGTACCTAATTTTTTATAAAACTTAAATTGCACTGTTATTGTTCTGTTAACAAGTATTGTTTTAAAGCTATTAGAGTTAAATAGATATATTCTTCGAAAAGTTGCCTTTAGCAATGTCTTAGAATTTTGATTTTTGGCAATGGTCTGTTTGGGCTAATTATTCCTTATTTTAGCAGTGTTTGAATCAATATTTTGGTGTATAAACTTATATTTTCTTATGCATTGGAGGATACAAGTCATTCCTAAGATTGACAGCTTAATATAAAATTAATGCGATTCATTCCCAAGAAAAATTTAAATTCTTGCAGTGCTCAAACCTTATTTTGATGATAAGTGTTACCTTAAAGAAAAATTAAAACTGACAGATATGCACTCTAGTACGGTATCACTCGCTAATGATGACTACCTCTAATTACTCCAAATAGGCATCAAAATTATTTATATTATAATTCAAGTTAGTTAAAGATAAAGAATATGTCATTCATCATGTCGTTTGTTTAGTATGAGTTTACCAAGTAGTGATGACAACTTAAAGTTCAAGTTATGTAGTAACGCATTTCGCATTACATCAATAGGATTTCATAATAATCAGCAAAAATAGTTATAAATTCCATCATTAATTATTAGAAATGAAAGAAAGCTTTAGCAAAAGGTCAATTATACAAATTAAAAAATAAATAAATTTGCAGCAGTTGTAATCTTTTAATTTGTGTGAAGAATTGCTTACTCTGGTTACGTCAAAAAAAAAGGGAATTATGATGCAAAGGAATGAACGTGAATTAAACTTGGAAACGTTTTGTTTGATCGAAATTTATGTCGGCTATTGAGATCCTTTTGCATGAGTTCCAGGAGAATACCTACTATTTAAATTTTCGTCGGGCGCACTGCAAATGTAATCGTTTAGATTATTGGTTGATACACAGAAATAAAAATGTAAACTGGCAAGGTAAAAACACTTAAAATTTAAGTAATATTTAAAAAGGCAGGTTTGGTTATGCAAATATATGATGAAACATAACAACTAAATCGCATATTACAAGAATTCAGTTTGTTGGTTGATAATATTATGACAAATAGTTTAGTTAAATAAAATGATCAGAAGTTGCTGGAAATCGGCATCGCAACGGCAAGATCATATAATAGCATTAAAATTGTTTAACGGTCAAATAAACCAAGAGTCCTTTCGAATAAGTCTTCGTTCTACAGCTATCTTCAGGAGAATCAAGTTAAATTATTAGAACAGCATTTGTCTCATGCAAATGCAGCAAATACTGTAAATTCTAAAAGCATCAATTTCTTATCAAGTTATTTCTTTTAAGGTTCAAGAAATTTGGAAGCTTAAAAAAGATAATGTTGAGTTAGTTTAGGCGGAATAAATTTTATAAAAAAACGTGGAATTTATGACACAAATTCCAGTCGATAAAGGTCTTTTAGGCTACTGAATTTACCATTATCGGTAAACTTGATTTTAAAAGGAGTTATTGTAATTTTGTCGCAGGTCAAGGAAAATAACGGAATAAATTTGTAAAATTGTTAATATAATTTTTAAGCCTAAAAATATAATTTAATAAAAGTTAAACCCAAATTTATAAAAACCCCTTTTTGAAATAATCGGAAGTATGGCTTATTCTTAATTAATTTTGTCGGAAGGTTCTTGGACAGCAACATCTGTGAGACAGTGGTAACGAAAAATAACAAGACAACAATTGAATTCGATAAGTCAATCAATTTAATACAATAAGGGATTCGGCAGCATTAGCATTGCAAACAATTGGTTTGCAAGGGTAATTCCTTCGAAGAATAAATGAATCTTAAAAAACTTACAAGTAACTTATTATGTGCTTAGAAATCGTTTCAATAAATTACCACGTAGGCAATCGACGGGAATTAACAATTTATGCCAACTCAGCTATTGGCGGTATTACACAATAACATACAGCATTATATGAGCTACAAGTCCAATAATTTCTATTGTTATAATGATTAGAACAACTGAACTAAATTTACAATAAAGTAATGAAGATTGGCTTATCGATTACGCAATGCTACATAAATAATTTACCTAGTAGTAAATTAAAACCGTCTCACAGAAGTTGCAGGGAAAAGCAGTCCTGAACACGGCACCCTTTCTCACTCTCTCACAATGAATCAGCCGGCTGAAAATTAAAAAAATTATTGAAGAAGAAGTCCCAAGAAACAATTTAAAACTTTGATATTAATTTACTGTTACCAGCCGAGAATTACTAATAGCGACATATAATTCTTTAAAATATCAATACTTGAGTATTTATGTCGAAGGGAGTTAATTATGAAATAAAACAGATGAACCAAAGATAATTTTGAAAAAACGAAAAGAAGAATTTCATGTTGCCTTTAACAAATTGCCTTCTAGATTCACGCTCAATGCAGACCTAACTTCCCTTCCCACGCTCTCCCATAAAACTTTATGTGTAACAATCCTGATTGCACTTCCAAATATGAATACATTTTTTATACCTAAACCAAAAATAAAATATTAATATCTAAATTCTAACGCTGTTAGGAATTTAAACTCCTGTGATTCAACACAAAGAAAAAAAATCTGGTGTGAAACAACACACGCCTTTCTATTACACACATAGACATGCAAATAGTTCCCAGAAATGATTAAATTATTATTTACATTTATTTTAGAAATGACCACTGTAACGAACATCCATTCAAGTTACTGGACAGGTGAAATGCTGTTTAACTCCGGAAATTTTCTCTGATAACACGCTTCGACTCAGTTTTTTAGAAAAACTGCTAACTACACATAAAGAGGCATTAAATACATAATACTCGTAACCCATTTTAAAGAAAATGATCTAGATCCTTTCGAGAAAATCGCAAGAATCAGGTGATACTTCCGGTCATTAGATTTTAACTAAATTCTTGACGGCTCATTTGCAGAAGATAAAAAACGTCAATATAGAATTTACAAAAAATCGTTAAAGCCAATTAAGAAAAATTCTCGAAAAATCAAAAAATTACAAGAGTAAAATGGCATTTCCAGACATTAGACTTTAGCTAAATTCTTGATGTCTCATGTGAAGAAGGTACAAAACAAAAATATAAAATTTAAAACAATACTTTCTCTATACTATATTTTATATAGGCAAGAGAAAGTAGAAAATCGTTAGAGCCGATTTTGAGAGAATCTCGAACAACCAAAAAAGACAAGAGCAAAGTGGCACTTCCGGTCATTACATTTTAACTAAACTTTGAACGTATCAGGCGAAGCAGATAAAAAACTTATATATATAAAGTTTATGAAAATCGTTAGAGCCGATTTCGGGAGAATCTCCAAAAACCAAATACATCAAGAGTCCAGTGGCACTTCAGGTCATTAGATACTAGCTAAATTCTGGACATCACATGCTCAAAAGGTAAAAAACCTAAATATAAAATTTCAAAAAACACTTTAGTGCCAATTTCAGAAAACCTTGAAAAACCAAAAAATCACAAGCGTAAAGTGATACCGCCGGTATCTAATCAAATTGTTGCTATCGCGCTCAAAGATGGTTCCAAAGTTAAATTTAAATTTTGTTTATCTACGATTTTATGTTTTTAAGATATACTGTTCACTCACTCACACACACACACACACACGTGCACGCGCAAGCCCACGCGCACGCTCACGAGCACCTACCCACGCACGTGCACACGCACACGTACACGCACGCCTACTCCCATGCGCACATGCACTAGCACACAGAAGCGCACGCGCACACAGAAGTGCGCGCATGCGCACGCGCGTGCGCACGCACACGCACACGCAACCGCACACGCACTAGGACACGCAACCCGCACACAATAATACACACAAACACACACCCACGCAGGCGCACAGACACGCGCGGGCCCGCAATCACGCACGTCCGCACGCACGCTCGCACGCACGCACGCGCGCTCCCTGGAACTCCTGCCTGCACGCACGCACGGCGGCATACAATCTCGCACGAACCCACGCACCGTAGTAAGCACGTGCGGACGCCCGTGTGCATGGAAGCACGCAACCATGCGTTCTCGCATGCGCACACGTCTCCACGCAAGCCCACACGCACGCAAGCACGCACGTACGCACGCATGCTAGCAAGACCGTACGCGCGCACCCGTGCACGCAAGAAAGCACGCACGCGTGCATGTAAGCATCGCTGACGCACGCATATACAGACGTACGCACGCACACACGCACGCATGGAAATGTGCGCAAGCATGCATGTCCGCACGCGCGCGCCCTCACGCAGGCGCAAGCACGAGCGCATACACTAACACACGCATGTACGCACGCATACACGCACGCGCTATGGCATGCACATACGCACGCACCCACCTATGGAGGCACGACGGCGCACAAGCACGCAAGCACACAAGTGCGCGTACACGTACGTGCATGTACGATACAGGCACGTAGACAGGGAGACACGCATGAACGCACTCTCGCACGCCCGTTTGCAAGCACGCACGTAGGCACGTCGGCGCACAGTCACGCCATCCGCACGCACTATGTCAAGCACATATGCACGATCGCACGCTAGGACGCACGCACCCATACCTGCACGCGTGCACGACGTCACGCCCACCCCAAGCCCGCACGCACATACGCGCGAACGCACGCATGCTAACGCGGTCCCACCCTCGTACGCAAGCAGGCACGCACGCACTTACGGACGCACGCAGCACGCAAGCACTTACACACGCACGTACGCTCGTACGCACGCATGCATGCACTCGATCGCAAGCACGTAAGAGCGCGCACTTATGCCCTCACGGGGCTGCGCGCACGCCTTCACGCATACCTGCACGCACGCACGCGCGCGCTCCCGATCGACCACGCTCGCACGAACGTAGACACCCTCGCACGCACGCATGCACGCACGCAGATGTGCCTGCACGCACGCACTTACACACGCACGTTCTCCCGCACGTACGCAAACATGCACGCACACACAGACAGACCAACTTTTAAAAGAAATTGTTTTCGGGTTCGGCGTACCCAAAAACGTCTATTTCCACTAAAATTTCGACATTGAAGACTTTGGACGATACAAAGCTTTCTCTATACTATATTTTATATAGATAAGAGATAGTAATTAGTAGATACGCTTGAATGCGTCGTTTCCGCTATTAAATTTTAATAAGTATTTTTAAGTAGATTTTTCGATGCTTCCTTAAAGCCACTATGTGATAAGAACTAAAACCGAATGTAACGTAAAAGGTGTTACACAGTAACGGAGTTGTTGGGGTGTTCTCCATAAATCAAAGTTATATCCACATTTCATCGTTAAAATACAAAATAAATCCTGCAGTACAGATTTAAAATAGAATATAGAATTTGTATATTGTAAAAATGACAACTAACGTTTTTCTTCTCCTCCAATTACAATGTACAGTAATTTACTTCAACATAAGTTAGCTTCCTATTTCTGTTATGCAGTGCATATATTACTTAATAATAAATTACCTACTTACTTATGCAAATATTTGAAAATGTACTACCAAAGATGCTTTTGATTTTAGAATATTAATGATGACATAAATGTTTGGTTTCTTTATATTATCATAAATTAAATTTGTTATTGAAGGTCTAATTTACGATAAAGTTCTATTTAAGGATGAAATCTCTGAATAAGAAACCTTTAAGTTCTGGCACCTGAAGCCTGCTGTTATTTGAGTTATGTATTTATCCAAACAAAACTGTTCAATAATTTCAGAATTTATAATAGACTTCCTTCTTTAATGTAGCAAACAATTTAAGGTTGTATATGTATTTGTTATAGAGACCTATTTAATTCGCTTTTCTAATTTGTTTCATTTGGATGCTTATAAGCTCATTAGCGTTGCTAATTCCTTTAGGGAGGAATGCGATTTAACAATGTTTAATAAACACAAGCGTTTATGTTTTTTGCTTGCATTTAAATTTACCATTTGCTTAGTTATATTTTATATTAAAATATATTTTTTAAATTAAAACCTAACGAAGAAATTAGAAACGACTTAAATAAAAAATAATTATTAGATAAATGAGCACTAGTAAAGCACCAAATATCTAACACATAATCATGGATTTTAAATTAGTTTAATAATTTATTGAACAAAAAACGCCTTAACTAAAACCCCAAACAAATGCATCGTTTCGAAGAAAATATTTATCTTCGTCATGAAGCATAATAAAAGCAGTATATTAGTTTGACAGATCGATTGTTCATTGCCCTATTATTTTATGATTTCTGAATAGAAGTAGTTAATTTTCATTTACTTCACATCATGTTTCTCAAACTGAATGAAATTGCTGTATCGAAATTTATAATGCCTGCATCTGATATAATCAATCATTAAGTCAAATCCTTGTATAGTTAAAAACTAATTAGTAAGATCCGTTTGCATCTATGCAGAATTTTGTTTATCACTTGGTATAAAATGTAAACTTTACGGTTAACCAAACGAATTACAACATAGATGTAGTATTTAATTTGGCTATGTGTAAAATGATCATTTTGTACAAAATAATGCACAAAATTCTCTTTTGTAGCAATCAAATCTAAGATAATAACACTAATGAGGTACTTGTAAAGGCATACTGCTTAAAATACTCGGAAGTACACGATAAACTCCATAAGTCTTCTTTTGGTGGTATTTAGGTACTTGAATATCATCATCTTATATATGCTAGTAATCACAAGACGCCAGGTGTCGTCTACAGAATACGCGGAGAAGATTTTTGCGCCCGCATTCGCCCACAACCGCCTTAGAAATAATAGTTGTTTGCACGAGCGCGTTATTCTGTGGTAGAAAAATACAAAATACCTTTATTAATCTTCGAAGTAGTCGCCACCAGACACAACACACCTTTAACAACGTTTGTATAGCTTCTGGAAACTGTCGCAAAGCTCTTGTTTCGGAATCGCTAGTAGAATACATTCGCCATTACTGCACCCCCCTTCTCTTAAATGACGTAATCTGCTCTTCCGGAGCATTGCGAGAAATCTATTGAATTAGATTCTCTGGCGTTATGTTCTCTCTGTTATGCACAGGAAAATTAAAATTTAAATATAACATCCTTTTGACAGTCACCATATTGAATTGGTGCGATATTTAAACTTATCGCCTCAATGACAACCATTTAGTCGCGTGCTCAAGAGATATATCTCGATCGCAAAAGAATAAATTTATAGTTTCTAAAATGGGCACTATATCAAAGCTGCTCTTAAGTATAGATTGTTGTTGAACGATACGCCTTAACTCCAAAAACCAAATTTTGCAATTTCGGGCGTCAAAAGGGCAGAATGGTTTATTGATTCGGCGGTATCAGGTCGTATCCGCTTGTTGCATGACGACCATCTAGCCATTTATTAGCAAGACCAAGATACAACAATGTTTATACAAGCGAATACATAAAAGTAAAGCAATTAATAGTCATAGCATGCCAGACAACAATACTTGAGTTAACCCACTACAATTAAAAAATATTTATGAGCTACTATTACTAAGATAAAATGCAATTTAATTCAATAAAATATTGTAAAACCCAATAAAGCACTACCTCGAGGCTCAAAGCCCCTCAATAAAGCCATTATTCTAATTCACAACATTACAAATATAACAATGATATAAAATCAACCAAACATTGCCTGTCAAAACTTCGATTAAATAATATAAAATAAAATTGCCGCTACCATAAGAACAACTGCCGCAATTACAAATTATGTATAGCATACGCCACAGGTTATCCTACAAATCCGCATAAGGTACAAACCGTGTACTCCTGCATAATGCCTTGTAGCTAAAACTTTACACGTGCTTAATGCAGTCTCAATCATAACAGAATATTGAATGCCGATTGCATACAAAGGTAAACAACGATGAGCTTACCACTGTAGCGACAACTACCTATAATACAAATTCTGCGGTATTAATAGGCCCCGCCTCCATCTGCGAACCCAGACTTCACTTCCAATACTTGGCTTGTAAATACAGCTGCATTGAAAATTACCTAATAAACATAACAACTAAGCAAAGCACATGCACAATCTACACCTAGCTACAATTTAAATATAAATATACACATAGCAAATAACCCCATGCATCACTGTGACGGTCCATTGCATAAACATGGATTAATAAATACACGTAAATGGCTTAAAATGTCAAATAAAGCATACCGGAATAACCAAATCAAAGTTCATCATTATTATAACTAAACTCCGCCTACCTGTTTACATCGTGCACATACCGACGACAAAAAACGCACTATCCTGTGTAAAACCATCGTGAGCACAAGAAATCGCGCACAACGCACAAGAACAACGCGGACGCGCAACATACCCTTACGATGAACCGTAGTTAGTCCTAAAAATTACCTCTCTGGCTCTGCGAATGTTTATAGGGCACTCAGGATCCAAAATGGTTTATTAAGGTGTATTGCGGTGAAGAACTTCTAATAACTCCTAATTCTCGAGAATATGCACAAATTAACGCCATATTGGATGACGTCATCAGGTAGCAGATTTTCTAACAAACTAGAGAATACTTTGATTACAACTTTAAACGGATTGGTTAAAACCAAATGTTTGCATTCTTACGCCATCTTTAGGATTAGTAAGAAAGTAAAGCACACAACACTACTATGAATTTTTAGGCACATTATTCGCTGAACGGGATGCTCCATTAGGGGGTTCGTATAAGTTCCAGTATGGTTCTGTCTTTGTTTAATAATTTAAATAAAAGGAAAGACGGCAACAGTTTCTACCATTGTTTATTTCTGAAGACAATTTAGTAGAACCAAAACGTAACTATAGTTATTAATTATTAAAATATAAAATACAGAAATAGAAAATGAAAT
>JAHWXV010003482.1:0-15824 GCA_024586415.1 Phrixothrix hirtus | reverse complement strand
ATTCAGACTTCCTTGTTTTATAACGTGCGATGAATACTTTAAACACGGCCATGAAAATTGATTTATGAACGGTCATAGCCTACCATAATTGGAAATTTAAACGATCGCACTTTATTATTTACATTTTTATATTTAAAATTAATATTTTGTCTAATGTTTCCATTTTGTGTCACCAGATGGCGTACGGTTATTAATCTTTGTTACGACCTCGATTAAAAATTGATGCGCTATTTTGGATCACTCCGCCTATGTGCGGATTTATTATTTAAGCAGATAAAATTCAGTTCAACATTATTAGAAACCATTTAAATTATCAGTGGTGCTAAAAATGGTATTCCTACATAGCTTAAATGAGTATTAAGCTCATTATTATTAAGGAGTTCGCTAATATTTTCTTCTACACAATTTTAAGTAGCTGCTGTTTGATATAAAAAACCACGATTTACGCCTATTTCTTCAAAGTATTCAATTATAATATGTAAAATCCAGTATTCCTGATATCACTAATTATGGTTAAAGTAATCGCTTTTATTAATGCTACGATGTTTTTCCTAACAACAAATTTACATTTATCAAAACCTTTTCATTTCACAACTGTAGATAACTCGATGGATTAGCATTTATAGTATCTAAACGTATTATTTTTATCATTATACTTTTACAATTCACCTATTGTATTATTTTTATTGTTAAATTGGCAACACTCGGTAATTGTTTCGTAATGTTATTGTATTACATTAGTTGTTATTTAACAACTTATCGGTGAATTGTAGGAGACTGCAGGGCGGTTTTTGAAATTTTTGGTTAATTAAAGATGTTACCTTACAAAATTTGCGAAAACAGTATTTAGGAAGCTTCTATTTTTCAATGTGTATATTTAATTCATTTTAAGTCTTTCAATTTTACTTGTGAACATTTAATTTGGTCCATATATGTAAACTTTCGATTTTCAGAGGATTTTTTTGTTTAGTTTTCTCGGTTTAAATCAAAATTTAATAACTACTCTTAGTGATCTTTTCCGCAGTACTTTTTGTTTACTATGTTAAACAACTTTTAAATATTTTCTAATATCATTTCATTTTAACGTTCATGTTAATATATTTTGACTATAGAACTTTGTAATTTGCAATGTACCAATATTTCAATGTTAATTATTTTTCTCCGTTAACGAAATCTTTTATTTATAGATATACGGAGCAAGTTCGTCAAATTTCAAACGAACCTATGATTTTCGTTATTTTTTTAGTTGTGCAAAGCGTTAATTACCCTCAAAATGTATTCTTGTGATTTTACTAGCCGAGATGAAGCCTTACATGATTTGAATTTATGGCTTCCCTTTTAGACGGTACAGCTCCAACAAATTTATATCATCTAAGATATATAACACGGCTGATTAAGATTTTGCGTTGCAAATGAAAATATGTTTCAGCGAAAAAGTTCTTTAATCATAACCCAGTTTTATTAAGCAAGACCAGTATTTTTCAGATCGTACGTTTTAAAACTTTTCCGTGCAGCGTATTTTCATCACATTATTTTTTATATCAACGTCAAGTTGATATAATCAAGTACAATTATCGATATATTTCCCCAAGTAACAGCTCCCACAGGTAAACTCATGGCGTAAACAGTTTCTTTAAGCCTTTTACTACCCATTCCTCTCAAGATGCTAGGATTTCGATTTACAAACAGTTTTTTCGTAAGCATGTAAACAAACATAACTTTTTAATGCTTTTTTGGATAATTATAAAATTATGTCATTTTATCGCCTTCAAAGAAGTTATCTTCGATTGTTCGCGAACAATCGAGTATCTTCAACGTCAAATTACAGGGGCAGATACGAGAACTTTCCTATTGGTCACGTTGAGTTATCAGTTGTTATAATTAAGGTCAGATTAATCTGTCAATTTTGTACCGTTCCTAAGTCACATTTCCTAATCTACTAATCTGGTTCGTGTGTTACGGCTAAAGTGATTTTAACAAAGTCAGTAAAGATGCAAACCTATTTAGATTTTACAGTGCGAGTAATCTCAGTGCAGCGTCGGATTAATTAACGAACCCTTCAACTTAAAAGGGTAATTATTTAATTTGTTTAACTTATTGTCAAACTGTTTATCGCTAAGCATATTTACTCGTTCACAGATTTCAGGCAGTTGATGCCAGCTATAGAAGATTTGTAGATATAAATAATGTGAATTAACAACGTAAATTAGCTAGCTTTAGCATCCCTTCCGGCTAGATTGTAAAAATTAAACTAGACTGCAGATTTACTAAAAGCAAAGGACAACTGCTAACATATACGTGACTTTCTCAACTGATTATAGAATTGAAAGGAAACATAGAAATTTACCAAATTTGCCGCAAATAGATACCTAAGTTAAGTTTTAATGCTAGAAATTCGAAAATCGACAGTTTATGCACATTGGAGTGTGATCCGTGAGATTCGACTAACCGAAGTCTGATTTAAACTCATCGATTGATATTCAAAAACAAGCAGCGACTTTAGAAAAGTTATATAAACCCAAGGCAACAGAAAATTGGCGTTTTTTTCCTGATACACGAGAACCGATACAGATATAGGTAAGCTACAGTGCGCCAATATACAGCAACCAAGTCATTCGGTAAAAATTTCATCGTTACAAATTGATTGTTAGACTAAGTACCTTGAGGGACACATAAATCCGGCACTAATTCACTAAAGTATATTACACGATACCGCATCTGAAATAAAGATAACCGTGGAAATCCATCACATTAGAGAAAACAATGCTACCAAATACAGAAAGGATAATTCTAGATTTTAAATTAATTTCATTAGCCAAAATTATTTCAATCTTACTTAATTAATATTTAGAGTAAAATAACTGCAAACAACATGTTTACTGTAAACAATTGGAATTCGTATGTGGGAACTGATTGCAGCAAAACCTAATTTGATACATTTTGATTTCATTAATTTAACTCTTTTACATTTATTCATTTATTGCATTTCTATTTTATGATACCAGGTGATCTTATTTGCTTGCGATTTTTAAACTGTATTGGTATATCTAAGTAACTGGCACATTTGATTGTTAATGTGACAGCAGAATGTTTGAAGTTAAGTTTACTGTCATGTTCAGTAGTGCCGTGGGAAGAAAACGTTTACTAATGGATAACTGTAATTTATCTATATTATAAGCCCTATATTTTGTTATTTCAGTGGATTTCTTTACTTTATATGTAAATGAATTAATCAATAAAAGGTGATATTAACTTTAAAACAGTTTGACAGTTCCAATTTTATTATACAAAAAAAAACAATGCCGTCGACTCAATTGTCACTAATTTGAATTTTAAAACTTCAAAATAGTGCTGCTGTCAACATAATTTCAATTTTTTATTGCAAACCTAACAAAAACATCACAAAAAATACGATCACTGGTATTATGTGTATGTTTTAATTTTTATTCTATTTTAATAAATTGTTTTATACTGACATTGGTATTTGTTTGAGACAAAACAAATGCTTGTACGTACGAAAAGCCAATAGGTAAAAGGTAAACAACCGTACTCGGTTTTTACATTTCCTAAGCCACAGGTAGTGCTACCACAATATATAAGTTTGAGAGGTCGATAACCTCTAATTTAAAATAAATAAAACCGCTCGATCAACGACTTAGTTGTTTAAATAAACCGTCGTAACCACGAAACAAAGTCAAACAATTTTGTCCACGTTTACATTATTGTTGGTTAACGAAATTAGATGTACTGATAATGGCATGTTGTATCTTATATAATTCTGTAAGAGTGTGATTATTTTAAGCTTACAGGAGAAGTGAGTAAATAAGTTCGATGTATAGCACTCCGTTTATGTCTGAGGTCCAAAAACCTAATTTCCATTAAGACATCATATATAGTCAGGGTCTTATCGAGTCAACTCCTTGTCCTTCATGTCTTACGTTAAGGAAAATCTTCCTGTTTACCAGAGATGTTTCCGCGCCATCTCGTATATGATTTACTCAGTTTTGTTTGCTACCCTGTTCTAAATAGACATGGAACTTATATTGAACATTTCGTACAAAGTTGAGCTAATTCTGAAACGCTGTTACCGATATTCATTGAAGTTTAATACATGTTTTTTCTAATTTATTTTACTGCATTGAGTAATATCTAGATCCTGCCCGCTTATCAAAATATTTAGGTGAAATTACGGATTGGTTAGGACGACTGCTTCTGTAGTATATCTGCATCATTTATTTTGCCACATAAACCACACTAACTACACAATTCTTTAATCAGTGAAAACGTCAATATGAAAATGGTAGTAAACGAAAGGTATAACACGAATTGGTTTAGTGAGGAACGCTTAGAAAAAAATCTTACCGAAGTAAATATAAATAACCAGGTAGATCCAGTATAGGAATAAGTCGTGTATTTGTTGAGCTCTGCCTACCTAGAAGTTTCGTAGATCGCTGGATAGGTCGCAAGTGAAATTCCATCCCTCGACAAATTATGCTCAAACGTATAGTGAAGACAACATTTCCTACGAAAGCGTCTTTCATATCGTACACTATGCGTTAAATATAAGAAAATTATCTGCCAAGTTGATCGTAATCAAAAACGACCCATTACAACTTTCACTTTGGTGGTATTTTAAAGACAATTTTTCAAGTTTAAATCGCATTAATTGATTAGTGCGATCCAAAAAGAGAAGAACAATAAAAGAAATGGAAATACGTCTAACAAATTTAAAAATCGGCTGGAAAAGCCTTTGAGCCACTTTTTTGGGACAAACTGTGATCGGGAATCTATTACTCTACATTAATAACTAGACTTCAAGAAATATTATGGGGAAACCCCGTAGACAGGACAATGCTCTCATTCAGAAATTCTTGATTACGTTGCAAAACTTGCTGAAATAGGCTTCAAGTTGATTAATTACCCCCTATTCGCCATATTTAGCCCCATCAAACTATTATCTATTTGCAAAACTAAAAAAAAACTCTGAAGAACTGTGGGTGCTCCATTTTTATATCCGATTTTTTATTTAAAGAGTCTTGATTTCGTTTTGAGGATATTCTAACAGCCAATTTTGTTTATTCTACTTAGCAGAACATCTAGGTAACGCTATTCATATAATTTCCTATATTAGACATCTGAACTGTCCTGACATGTTATCGATGTGCTGACGATTATTTACACCGTAGCGACACCGTCAGTTTCGACGAGGACCAAGTTTACGACACGTTATTCTAAACGGATCCGAACCACTTGACGCTTAGCGAGATGCGTAAGCTGTACTCCGTTTTCGTTAATGCAGGTTCCAACTAATTTACCTAAATTTAACTATATCTCATAGGAAGTTACTCAGAAATATTCCGAAACAATTTTTACTCTGAAATTATAATTTGTTTAATTTTCTTTCAACGTGATTGAATCTAAGAAGTAATTAAACAGTATCATGATTATTTACTGATGACCCTGTTGCGGTTATAAGTCTCTCATAGGTACAGTCCTTTTGATATATTTGTAAACTTTTAATTTCAAAATTCAAGTCGGTTTTTTGCAGATTTAATATTTTCATATTGGATTTGTATTATACACATATATAGGTTTTCGATTATTTTTAAGCACCCAAGAAGGATATTGTAGAAATTATATTTTAGCTGCTACTATGTATCTTAAGACATAATTTTGTCACTGTTAGTTAGGATAATTTATGCTTAAAAAATTAATTTCATTTTGTACAAATAGTGCCCAGGCAATGAAATGGTCATCGTAACATCATTTACAATTTTGAATTAGATAGCGTTCTTAAAACATGAGCTCATGGCCTATTGACCCTTATCTGCAAATTTGCTATCGTACATTCATCGCACATTTGATTGATCTAGTTTGTTTATATGAACTACACTCACGAATAATTATTGTGACATATCTTTAAATTTCATTTTCTAATTGCTAGTAACTTTGTTAACGTAACAAACTAAGTAAATTAGTTTATTGTGTTTATTTCGTTATTTATTGTAGAGGTTGTGGCAAATGTGGTGAGCTTCCCAAAAGGGATATTGACTTATTATTAGGATTGTTTAGATTGTTTACGTAATTTCATTAGTTAGCTTTGATCTTCAAAAGGCAAGATAATGACATGCATTCCAAACGGAACATAAAATTTTAATTGTTATCAATTTATCAATGTTGTTACGCGATTACCGGTTCTGTTTTCCATTTATCTTATATCTTTTTTTTTAATTAAGGTGAGTTTGTTGTATGTATCTCTGCAGATATTTCCAAGTGATGTTTTATTAGTTCGAATTACGAACGTTCCTTCTGAAAGTTACTGAAGCATATTTCTCCTACTCATATTTGTCTAGACAGTCTACTACTAATAGCATTAACCGTAGCCGTAATTTCTAATTTATATTGAGCGTCTGACATATATTAAGTATTCGGTTGTCACCGATATTAATTTTCCATTTTTCTATACGATTTTCTGTACTTCAACGAACTCTATCTTAGCACTAAACTTCTCTCGTCGTCTTGGGTGTATAGAGGACACAACATCGATAAGGTCACAATATTATCGTCTTATCATAGGTGGACGACGTGGCGCCCTAAATATATTTTTTCCTCTTCTTCTGAAGAACTGGCACCATATCGACCAGTTACATCCGACCTACGACCCCCGATGGACAACAAGCCGACCGGACAACCTTCAACTGGTTTTATTCATGCCAGTATCTTTGCGCTGCCTTATTATTTATAACAACAATCTGATCTAAAGCGATCTGATTACAAGGTATGTAACAAACTCCTCCAGGTTTGGTAAAATTCTAGTAAGCATGGCGAAATGACTATAGTAGTTGATGTCAAGATGTCAAAAGACAAATTCCGCGTCCCAAAGTCTCAGCAATATAACAAACGAACAAACAAACTAGCTTTTTATAATCGATTTGTTTTGTGACGAGATACATTTAATTAAAATGTCTGATTAGGTAATCAGAATACACAACTTGAATGACAGTTTACGATGCCCTGTTGCTTTAAGACGTATTCGGTTTTTGAGCTAGCATCCTTAGAAAAACTTCTTGATGAGAAAAGTATTTTGAATATCTACATTTTCTGCGTCATTACATAATATTTTCGACTTTTATACTCCAATCCTTGAAAAAATTACTTTTGGCGCAAAAAATACCGTCGAAATTACAAAAATTGCTGCCTAACTGGAACGGTATACCTTAATATATCATATACAGGGTTATCGAGAAAGCGTACAAACTGCTGGATAGGCAATCAAACTTACAAATTGGTGCTATTGAAATTAAAAATTAAATAATACTAAAGTTACCAAATAATTATTTTACCATATGCGTCAGATATAAATGACATTTATAATTGATAATTAAAATGGTGCATTGGAATTTCAATTTGCTTATTGATTGTTAAAAATGAATTAGAACATTTTTCATAATGCTGTAAAATAAAACGATCTCTAATTTTCAATTAAAAATAATTCAAATATTAAACATATGTAAAATATAGATACACGCCTATGGTTGACATCTTGTTTTGTTGGTTAGGAAGAAACACATCAGCAATGAATTCCCTAGATGTTTTCAAAATTTTTACCGCTCTGGATGCACTTGTTTTTGATCGCACGATATTAAAGAATTATTAAAACTTCATAGAAAAAGTTGCCCAGAAGTCTTGATAATTCAATTGCGATACCAGTTTGCAATATTACTCGAATTATTTTAGCGACACAGTCCGAATTACTCAAGCATTGGCCTATGTACAATTTTTGTTCGGTTATACCCCTTACGTTATCTTTGTCGTCTAGGAAAAAGACCCTTAAGGATTGCACCATCAAAATAAGACTGGAAATCAGTTATAAAGTCAAAGATCGATACTTCATGTAGGTCCAATAGTGAAAATACAAGAATTACTTTTAAATTTAAATTAATACAAAATATATGTAAATAAATTACGAGACTCGTCCAGAAAGTAATGAACGTTTTGCTATAACTAAGAAAAAACAAAAAATACCATTACAAAACTTTATTTACAACATTACAGCACCTTAATCCATTTTTCGATCTAATCGCCGTAGCTGTCAAGGCACTTGATGTATCGTGTAACCAGTTATTGCTTCTTTGAGGTCTTCGTCGTTTTCAAACTGCTTTCCGCCTAAAAACTCATTCAATTTCGGAAACAAATAGAAATCATTTGGTGCCAGGTCAGGGCTATAAGGAGGATTCCCAAAGATTTCCCACCTAAGTCGTCGAAGTTCTTCTTGTGTTTGTGCACTGGGGTGAGGTCGACCATTGTCGTTGATCAAAACCACCTTTGACGACAACATTCCGCGCCTTTTATTTTGAATGACTCACCGAAAGCGTTTCAGGCCGCTGAGTTTATTGTTTCACCTCTTGGCATGAACTCCAAGTGGATTAAACCCTTTCGGTCCCAAAAAACCGTTACCATCAATTTTCTGGTTATCAAATTTGGTTTTTCTTTTGTGGGTCTTAAGGTTGAGTTCGAGTAATGCCATTCCATAGATTGACGCTTGGTTTCCGGCGTTTTATAGGAAACCCAAGTTTCATCTCTCGTTACATTGCGGTTGAGAAATTCGTCACCGTCGTTCTCGTATTGAGTCAAAAATTCAAGGGCTGCTCCCATCCAATTCGTTTTGTGGACATCCGTTAACAATTTAGGTACCCAACGAGCACAAATTTTTTTTGCAGCCCAAGTATTCTGTCACTATTTCATGTAGCAGAGATCGTGAAATTTGTAAAAAAGATTCGTGTAATACGCTCAAAGTGAAACGCCGGTTTTACTGAAGTTTTTCTTCAACTTTCACCTTCAATTTGCCAGTAATGAGTGATGGGCTTCCACTACGTTCTTAGTGGTGCACACTAGTTCTTTCTTGGTTAAACATTATGGACCATTTCACACTGAGGCGGGGACCCAAGTTACCTGGCGCACATTCAATCGCGGTGATGGGGGATCGGCGCCGCTTGTGATGCGCAAACGTTCTTTACTTTCTGGACGATCCTCGTATATTTAACTCTTGGAAAATAATACCGTTTTTTACGGCAATTTTAGTGTGCGTGCGTGTGCGCGCGCGGGGGTGTGTACTATGAAATCACAATTAATATTTAAAGTAATACATTTTGCTAACCAAGGTAAAAACAATCCTTACAAAGGAGGTATTCGGTAATTTTATAATTTAATGCATAATAATAAATGTTACATAAACACGTTTAGCTGTAGTAATTAATTTTATAAATAGTAAAATTTCGTGCGTGCGATTCGGATACAGACCCTTTATTATAGGCACACAAATCATAAAATAACTAAGTTAATTATGAAAGCTTATTTAATAATTTAAAAAAGTAATTAAAATTAGAGTACACGCTGTATATTATCAGACATGCTAATCTATTATTACATGGTAAAAGAATTTATAATTTAATTGCTTATAAATCACTTTAAGGCAATCTATTGCACAATAAACTGGAAGTGTTACGAATTATAACTTATTAAAAGAATTTATTAAATTATCCACCTCCTACATTCTTACGTAAGCCTAATTCTTTACAATTCTCGATTTTGTAGGATTGACTTTGTCATTTTTCTCTAAGGAGAGCTTACAAGTGGGGTTGCAAATCCATTATAGATATACAACGAATTCAATATTTCCTGCGATATATCCTAATTGCTTTTTGAAGAGCATAACAAAATTTTCGAATAGTTCAAATGCTGTTTGTAAGCGATCGTTTGTAGAAATAACAATATATTGTAAATGTAATCCCATGTTTGACCGTTTTTATGCAGCAAAGCAATTAAAATTCTTTTTTATTCTTGATAGTTTACAATACGACTACTAGGGGTTATTAATCACTACGACACGCGAACACTAGGGGTAAAGAATAAGAAAATTACGCAGTAGAAGGCAGGTACAGAAAATTTCGAAGCCTATTTCAATGAGGCAACATTTATATGGATAGAACGATTATATAGATCCCAATAAAAAGCTTCCCACAATTTTGGGTACTTTATGCGATTGTGGACCTACCTCAAACGACTAGTAAAAACGGGCCACCTAGAACTACCGGTCCTAAATGAACGTCAATATACAGAACATCAGAGTTTCACAATCTTGAAGATATCGTTTGATCAAGCCAAGCATGAAGCTGCCCAAAAAATCCAATGTGCCGAAGTTTTCCGAAATAGAAACTCGAATAGATAAAATGACAGGTCTCTAGACACTGAACTGAAGTCAATCGAATCATTTTCAGTGACCAAGAAGAAAGTGATTGATCACCAAGGAACTTTGAGGAGTTTTTGGAAAGTTTCAGCGAAATTCGAAAAACTTTTGGAAATGTTGTGAAGCTGTCATTGGAAATTTCTGAAAGCTGTTGGTAGTTACTGGGAAGTTCGTCAAAAGCCTGAGAGTTTTGGGAAGCTTTAACATCCTTTAGGACGTTTTGGAATCCCTAGGGAGCCTCAAGAAAGCTCTAGAAGTCTACAGAAGCTTTTTAAGAAATTTGTGGAATGTTCAAGAAGTTTTTGGAAAACTTAAGAGGTTTATGGGAAGTTTTAGCAACTTTTAGGAAATTCTGGAGGACCTTGGTAACTTTGGGAACCCTCTTGTAAGTCTTCGTAAGGTTTTTGGAAAGTTCTGGAAGTTCTTCGTTTTGGGAAGTTTGGCGAACAAAATGTTCTCATCGGTTAAAAGAGATAAAAAAAGACTTGCTGCAGTGATCTACATTGGTAAATGTTTTTCAAATCGCCATCTCTCTACGTTGGGATTTATATCGGTTTAGTTTAGTATTCATTTTACAGGAAAGGATTTCTAAAATAAAAAATATTATTTACAAAGTTTGAAGGGGAAGGCAGGTAGCTTAGAAAACGCTTCAGAAGAGGCGATTTCGAGCTGAAAAGGCATGTTCTGAAGAAACGTGGTCTAGCGCAGATCCTTTGGAATCACGAAAACGCTTCGCAGAAACAATGTCACATGCGTTGGTACACGAATTTCGTTTCGAGTCGTATATAACTAGGAATTAAACAACCGTGTATTATCACGATTTCAAAACATTTGTTCTTTTTTGCGTCTGAACTGAGTTGCTATTCCTATCTAATTTGAGGATGACTTAGAACGATAGTAGGATAATTTTAACACAACGCTGCACTATACAAGGTCTGGTCGACTTGAAATTGAGACTACGTCTTGTTTCGTTCAATACGGCACGGCCTTATAAATACCTTAAAAAAGGCCTGCAAGGGGGAAAGTTCTATTTCTGTTGCCATAAAATCTCAAGTCTGTGAAATGAGCCCAGCTTTTTAAAAATTTGGAAAAAAGACGAGTTGTTATTAGAATGATCAAAACTATAACAAAATCTCGATTGGCGCTGTGCAATCGCTCCCCCTTGTTAGTATTGTGTGGAATAATAGGGTAAATAACACAGGATTGGTTAAATAACTAGATGAGATTTTAGACCCGTCAACTTCATTAGGTTGTGTCGACTTTAGACAGTTGAAGCGTAGGTAGAGAAGGTTTAAATTTCGGCTAGGGTTTAAATTCCGGCAAGGAGGGTTTGCGATACTATGTGGTGCTGCTGTTTTACGGACGGAATGCAAAATGGTGGCATGTTTGTTGCTACGCGGGAATCTCACCTCAGTGTGTTGTCGTTTGTCAGAAGAATCACTGATAGTTTATTTTATTGTAGATAACGTGTTATTAGTGATTATATTTGTGCATAGTATAGATTAGGACTTACTAACTAGGCCTCGTTTTCATCCCGCGCATACCCGCAAATATTAAAACGTGGTTAGATCTAACTTTCGGCTACCACGTGTGGTCTACATTCCCCAAAGGCTAATTTAAACCTTGTTTATTCCGGAATATCTAGAAAGAAGCCTAAATACCTTTCATAAAATACAAAAAGCAGTGGAACCAAGACAATATGGCCCAAACGATCCATGCTGTGGGGGAAAAGACTATGGACACTCTTAAGGCATCAAAAACAGCCAAATGTACCTCGCAGTACTATGCAAGATGTTAGCAAAAGTAGTATTAATTAAAATTTGGAAAAGCCTACACTGGGATAAGAGATAGAAAATCAATTAGTCGCATATTTATTTCATGTGGACGAGAAGTAACATGACTACCATAGGGGACTTAGCTTACATCAAAGAACGGCATTGAACATCTTTAAGGAAAGGTCTAAAGGTCGAGCTTTCGGCGTCACAGACTGCCTTTACGTAAAACTTGTGGAACTTCCTTTTCTCGCGCTTTAGGTTTTAACAAGGAAAATGTCGGAATGTTCCTTAAATTTTTGGAAGAAGCCTACGGCACAAACATCCCGCTGAAAGTATCTACAATGAGATGAAACGGGATTGACCATTGTCCAAAGCAAAATCTCGCATGTTGTTGCCCTTACATCTGCAGAGAGGAAGCAACAATAACAGCGATTGCATGTATGAGTGCGTCTAGGTATTATGTTCCTCCATTAGTAATACTCCCATGAAAAAATAAGAACAACCAAATTATAAGTGGAGTTCCTTCATGGGCAATTGTCGTTGCGCATTCGTAGGGCTGACTCCAGACTTGATAACATTTTGTGGAAAAAGTTAACCCGGCCAAGAAATCTCCAGTTCTTTTCATCTTGAATGGTTATTTCAACCAAACCATAACATCGAGTTCATTAAATCTGCGACGATTTTGTCACTGCTTCAACGCCGTACACACCAGCTATAGCCTCTAGATAAAACCTTTATGGGGCCGTTAAAATCAGCGATGAAATTAGGCAATGGCATTTGAACACTCAAGAACCATTCACCTACTACATAGTGCTGAAGTTTTTTGGCTTCAAGGTCACAACGATTTTTTCTATGGACAGACATGTCTTTACAGATGCAGACTACATCGCATCACAACAGGAATCAGCAAAACCTTGCAGTTCTCAGTAAAAGTCGCAACAGAACCAAGGAAGTTCTTCAGAAGGCTCAGCACCTTCTGATATAACTGAGCCAAATGGTAGTACTTCATCATTTGCACCTGAGAATTGTAAGCCAAATACTTCACGTGCTGTTAGCCCCTACTAAATCGTGCCAATTTTTACAATCAAAACTAAGAACAGTAATAGAGGTCACATGACTCATAACTGGAACTCCGTATAAAACCGCTTTGTTGGATCTCTGAAAGAATCAAAAAAGGATTCTGGCATAGAAAAACAAAACAAAATCCCGAAAAAAGATTGAATTTTGAAAGTAAAACAAATCCAAGTTGATAAAACTAAAGAAGAGAAACAAGAAAATCCAAAGAAAAAGTGCAAAATAAACAGAATACAGGCAATTCTTTTGAAGAATTAAATGTTGATGAAACACCCATTATTGATGACCACTTAAGCGATATGGATCGCTCCGCAGGGGAAGAGAAAGCAGAAAACAAACATGCAGTTTGCTTTTTTGTGATGGATATTTTTCCTATCACAATAATGGAGAACTGTAGGTTCTGTGCATAATGTGCCATATGGAAGTTATCCACTGTGTAAAAATTAAATGGTTTTCTAGCTATCATAATTAAAGATGTTTACTTATTTTTTCACCTAAATCAGGGCGAAAAATGTATCCAACAACATCCTTCTATGTTATACCATAATAGCGAATTGATATATTGCAATCATTTTACTTCTCTTTAGCCGAAATTTGAATCACACATACAAGTCCTTGATTATGACATTATTTCGAAAAAGTTGTTGAAAAACTTTGTTGAATTTTTGGTATATGCAATCACATAAGATTAAAAAATTATAACTCATCTGTCTAATACGTGTTTTTAAGTACAACCAATTTTATTCGAGTTGTCAAAAACAAACTGGTAGCCGAAATTTGGACCTTCTCCTCTATTGTTTGCCCCCAAAATGAGTTCTGGGTTTTTGATCAATATTTCAAATAATCCTATGATTTAATCCATCAGATCGCCAATCAGAACTATGAGGTGGGGACAATTTTACGGAAGTTTTAGCATTTTATCGATTATTATGAACGATCATATTTCCTATTGCTATCCATAAAAATTATAGCAAATGACATTTTCGGAAATCAGCCATTTTCTTCGAAGTTCCGATAGCACCCGCAAAATTCTGTCAAATATCCTCAACAACTGGATATCTAAGATCAAAAATGAAATTGTTCTGATACACCGAAGATACTCGATTAAAATCTTTCAATTCCCGATCAATAAAGAAATTGCTTCTAAAAGTAGCCGCTTTACTTGGAGTTTTGATAGTTCCCCGCGAGTTTTATCGTTCGAAATCTTTCAAGTTGCGACTACGATTTTTTTTTCGGAAATCGGTTTCCTTCACAGTTCTGGTAACCCACCTTTCGAAGAGTTATATCTACATCCTTAGCATTTGAGAAGCTGAAATCGAAAACGAAAACAATCTGTTGCTCCGAAGATGCAATATATCCATCGATTTTTGACTTCAGAGTATCACAATTATTTTGTTTTGCGAACACAGTTAATCGATAGAATTCTTCAGAGGGCTACTTTAAACGGAAAACGCCAATTTCGAAAAACTATTTTTTTCGTTTTGTACTTTGAAATTGGGATTTTAAGAATAATCTATAGAACTTTTCGGTGGGCCACCAGAACGCCAAAAAGAAAGGCGATTCCGGAAAGTAACTTCAATGGCCGAGACTTCTTTCAACGTATCTGCAATTGCAGAACTCCTTCATAGAAACACAAAGTTTACACAAGTTTTTATAATTTTTCAAAGTTTTTGCGAGTGATTTTTTCAAAATTATGATAATAAACTTTATCACGACTCGTAAGCGTTGTGTCTGATGTATTTTGCAACAGGTTTCTGCTATTAGATATGCCTAAATTAATGTATAAATTGTATTTATAATTCTTTTTTGAATTGAGCGAAAGGATCAAATGATAAACTTTAGCTACTCTATATTTAAACAAATTTCCAGAAATAAAATTTAGAAATCACTGGTTGGGCTATTTTATTTATTAATATTTATAATTATCACTAGTCGCAAGATTTACAAAGTCTCATTGTCAAAACATAAATCATTTAGAAACTAAGAAGTAGCTGTAATATAACTTTTAATATTATACGAGGGCAGTTCAAATTTGACGTGCATTGTATTTTTATCTGGTAAACACAAACTACAAATTAATAATATATACGCACCATTTTTCGAAATAATAACTTCTCTTTAAGATGCACTTGTCCCATCACTCCGTATTTCCGTTGACGACGTAGCCAGTTTTGCATTGCATCCATCACTTCTGCATTAGAGTTAAATCTCTTGCCCACCAAAACCATTTTTAGAGGTCCAAAGAGATGATAACCACCTGGTCATGGAGGGTGAGACGTTACTTTCTAATCCAGTTCAGTCAGTAGAGCTTTTGTTAATTGAACATCCTTGTGCATAGGAGTAACTCCTTAACCCAAGAGACCAAGCCGTTTGGTCGTTGGTCAAGAAGCTCGTTGCTTATTGTTATCCTTTCCTCAAGAAAGTCACTGTAAACTGGTTCGTGAACATCCCAGAGTATGATCGCCATAACTTCGCCAGTTGATGATTGCGCTTTGAATTCCTTGGGTAAAAGTGAGTTTGGACGACGCCATTCCTTGCTACATTCGTATTTTCTGGGATATAATAGCGCATCAAGGTCCCATCATGTGTTATGAAACGTGACAAAGTCATCACTATTACTATCACAGTGAAGTTGAAGTTCTGCAAACTTAAACTCGTTTTTGCTGTTGTTCCATGGAAAGCTCCTTTGGAACCCATCATCCAGCACTAATATTACGATAGTTAAGCTT
>JAHWXV010003481.1:0-18889 GCA_024586415.1 Phrixothrix hirtus | reverse complement strand
TGCAGTAATCTATCAGTAAATAAGTTTGGCAATCATGTACTGTTTGTCCATAAGCCCCATACTGAATTTGGAGGTGCGAACGGACTATAGTAACAAAATTAATGAATAGATAAATTAATGATATTTTTGATTAGGTGCAAAAAGAAAAAGTAAAATTTAGCAAAAATTGTAGAACAGCTCACATACTTTTTTACATATGAAATAATTTTTATATCATGAATTATAACTACAATTTATTATGCATGAAATAATTGTGGCTAAACGGTCACAGTTTTAAAAAAAAGTAAAAAAAAGTGTAAGGTTTTTTTTCTTAAATCACGTAATATGGAAGTTCAATTATAAGTTATCTTATAAGTATAAAATAAATAAATTATTCTAAAAGAGTGGCCTAAGTGAGGAGAAATGACCAGATATTGAAAAATTAAAATCATTTATAAATTAAATTTTCGCGACAAATTTAGGTTTTCTTTTTTTATACATTTGGTACTTATTCGCGATTGATGTGCAGTTTTCATAAAACCAGCGTTTCATAAAATGCATTTCCAATCAAGTGGTGCAGTTTTCTGTAATACTGTGGATTGTTTTCTGAATGTTTTTAGGTTAGGTTCTAACCGTTTTATATGGCATTGAGACTTGGATATGTCCGAAGAAGCATATGAATAAAATAAACGCCGTAAGTATGAGGTACCTAAGAGCTGCATGTGGCAAAACAAGACGTGACAGAGTGAGGAATGAATGGGTGATGGATTCGTGCCAGGTGAAAGAGACACTGCCTGAACTGTACGAAAGAAATGCGTCAAAATGGTTTGGTCGCTTAACAAAGAGAATATATGAGGCAGGTATGAATGGAAAACTAGGTAGGGGTAAACCGAGAAAGCGATGGCTGAATATGATTCAAGAAATAGTAAAAGGAAAGGGAATAAAGAGCATGAAGAATAGGAGAACTCGCCAAAAACGTTGTATGAATTTAATGGAGGCAAAATAAGTGTATAAGGACATAAAGCAATGGAGAAAAATAGTGAATGGGTGATAGTAGAGATAGTAACATTGGTGGATAATAGTAGGATGGTGTTGATACTGTATAGTGCTGGGAGTTGTCGTGAAGGGTGGAGGTAGCGTTATAGGTGAGAGGGGGTTGGTGCATGGGTGCATGCAGTCGTTGAGAAGGCGGAGGCTTGATACTGGGTTTTGCCTACCCCGCTAAGGGAATGGCAAGATTGGTAGTAGTAGTACTGTTTTCAGGGTGTGTTACTATCTTTAGCATTTTCAAAATCTCCTGCATCATCTGAGAACGGGGAACGTAAATGCTTTCCTTATAAAAAGTATTTTCACAAGTCTCCAGCCTGCTTATTTGGCGCCGTTTAAATAGAACCAATATTCTTTCCAATTCGTTTTTTATAATGTTGAGAAACAGTCGTATTGAACTTATTTGTCTTAGTAGCATTCCAGGACCGGAGTTGTCAGTATATCAGTCAACTGCTGAAGTATTTCTGCGAAATTTTTGCGTTTCCATATTTTATTCTGCTCTATCAGACGTACATACAGGGTGATTTATAGCGTGCAGAGGAGGTTTATAAGGTGGATGGTGGGGAGTAAAATAAACATTTTTTATTAACACCCATTTGATAAAAAACCAATAGTAAAAAACTTAAGTGGTTTAAAGGTCTTCAAGAAAGTTTCCCACTTTTGAGTACTACTATCATTATTATTTTAAATTTATTTTTAATAATATTTACTTATTTACTTATTTTCAATTTTAAGTAAACCAAGAATGTTGTTTTATTACATTAAGCATGTTTTTTGAAATTACATAAATTTAACAAAGTCAAAACAATTATGAAAAGAAACAAAACAATAAACTACATAAACTGTCCCTGCTTTTCAACACGCAGTTGTGCAGTTGCGCACGACGAATCCAATTTTCCGACACTTACGGAAATTTTTCTCGCAAGTCCTGTGTAGCAACGTTGATTCGATGACGCAACTCTTCATTGGTATCAACTTCAGTTGCATATATCCATTCTTTCAGTTAACCCCATAAGTCAAATGGGTTGAAATCAGGGCAGCGTGAGAGCCATTGAATAATCCACCCCGCTCCATACACCGAGATGATCTCGTTACAGGATAACTATAATGTGATGGACAGTCATCGTGCATAAACCACACGTTTTGTCGCACAACCGATGGAACATGTTCTAAGAGTCCTCGTAAAACTTCTTGTAAAGAACGCAAGTAAGATTCGTCATTAAGATGTGCCGTCAATTTGAAGGGGCATATTAAGTTGTAGTTCATAATTCCAGCCCATAAATTTAAGCTGAAACTTTGCTGAAAGTTACTTAGGCGCATCGCATGAGGATTTTCATCAGACCATATGTGAGCATAGTGGAAGTTGAATCTACCATTCCTGGTGAAACAGTATTTCATTAGTTACAAGTACGTTTTTTGGAAAACTTGCTTCTGCTTCCGTACGATTGAGCAGCCACTCACAAAACTGCTGCCGCAACGGATAATCGTTGGGAGTTATTGCTTGTACCTTTTGGAAATGATAAGGGTACAAACCGTTCCTCTTCAATGTGCCCCAAACAAAGTTCTGAGAAGAATTAACTTCCAGGACAATTTTGCGTGTAGTAGTTGTCGGTTCAGCATCTACCCTTTCCAATACTTCTTCTTCAACATCAACCGCGTATCGATTTGGTTTTCCACCATACTGACCCTTCTTTGCTTGTAAATTTCCAGTATCTCTTCCCCGTTGAATAACCCAGAAAAATGTATTTTCGGAATTTTTTCTAAATACATTCGTCTTGCTCGTGCAGCATTTTCATCGGAGGCTCCATAAACTATTATAATGTCCATGTATTCATAGTTAGTGTAGTTCACCATTTTATTCAAACTAATCACTTAATACCAACCACTACTAACAAATCTTAAATTAGATGTGTCCAAAGTTACTAAAATATCAATTTGACACTTTCCTTTAGGAAATTTATTTCAACGGCAATTTACCTTTTGTTTATTATTCAGCAGTTCTCAATAGCTGCTACAAAAATTATTGGCCATTAAAAGGAAAAAGTAAGGAATCGAAATATCTATTTCACATTTATTTTAAATCATCTTTTTAACAAAATGTGGTTCAGTTAACTCAAATATCCACAATAATTTCCGAGCAACTACTTCGTTAAGCTTTAACTCGTTGTGACTTTTTGATTATTGAGTTTTTTAAAAAGTTTATTACTAAAAATGTTTATTTTAGTCCCCTCCATCTATCTCAAAAATCTCATCTGCACGTTATAATCACCCTGTATATCATCAGGAACACGAGCAGTATTAAAGAGAAATATTTCTATAGCTCTGCAAGTAAATACGGAATTACAAACAGCGGCTAACGTTCCCTAACATTGAGAAAGTAGTTCGCCAAACTAAGTTCTTGTTATACTTCGTTTAGAATGACTCCGAATCCATTCTCTACAAGCTACACCAAAGCAAGTTGTAAGAGATTTAAATACAGTTCTGTTCACCGATTACAGGTAAACACGATAAAGTCATACCGTAATTCTATCGAAGACTCTCAAGAGCGGTATCAATCTAGAATTAATAAAGCATTAACTAGGAAGGAAAGTTTTCAATGTTCAGTGTTCTTATCTTTGTATTTAAATATGTAGATGAGCGGCAAAATACATTTCTACATTACAGCACCCAATGCAAGTTATCGTTTTGCCCTCTTTGGTGACGGTAACGTTACCCCGGTTTTAGACTATTTTTCGGGAATGACGTGGCAACCGTAACTGGTAAAAAATTATTGGTAAAAACACATAGCACGTAAAAACTCGATAGATTAACACACAAAAATACATTTCAACAATCGCAGCTATAATAATCTTGAAAATGCTTATAATAAAAATTAAATTAATTATAATGATCGGTAATTAAATTAGAACTGAAATCCACCAAAATGGTGGTTAGCAATATTACCGTTACACAGCTTTTAAACATATTTCCTTCGTTTAACTATTATGAAGTTATCAAATTCTTGCGCAAATATGTTTCTCAGATGACATATGCTATGTATAATTGAAATATATAAATTATATAATTTTAATAATAGAAACTGTAATTTACGTATGAATTTTAAAATGTAGAAAACTAACAAATCATTTTTAGCGCTATTGACCTGTTTCTATAAATTTTCCGTCTATGCTAATTGTTATGTTGTCATATATTTCCCGCACTGTCCTAGTAACACTGCAATTATTCTCCATAACAAGCTCGTTAGCGTTCATAACGATACTAAAACTGTTATGAAACGGAGTAAAAGTGTGATATCCAATTGTCGTAGTTAATAGATAGTTTTGACATTAGCGCAAGAAATAGTGTACGACACACGAGCGTTAAGTGCTTGATACAACAGGTCTTGAAAATTAACAAACTTCGATCAATCAGTTCCTGTTCTTCTAACTTTTTCTGGGTATGTTGTAAGGCACTGGCCTTGTATCGTGATATACTATTAATGGTTATTTCAAAAAACTTAGACTTGTAAATACGACAAATAGAAGTAATTATATTTATTAGATTCAAATAAAAATACAATTGAAATTTTCTTCCTTTTGGGCTTACGAAAGATCTAATTTCACGGAAATAAAAAGATTGTTGTTTGAAAACGAAGGCTATTTCCTACAGTGTTGCATTAATCGAACAAACAACATTATCTGATTAATAGGCTGGTTACAAGGGAATTTTCAAGTTTGAGCGCAACAAGTTATCGGAGTATATGACATATGAAGTCTAGCATTATCCTAATGGAACGATTTTACAACTTTGAAAAAGGTAATTCCGATTTTTTGTTTTTGTGAAGTGTAAATTAACTTTGTTTGACAAAAGTGCGACCACGTAAAATTCCGGATTCTATTTAATTCATCTTTTTGCCAAAAATAAATTTTCTTTTCGTTTATATTATTTATATATAGTGCAACCATGTAAATATCTATGTTAATAACATATAAATAATTGCAATATAAATTGTTATAAAGTTGTACGCTTATAATACCGCATTAGCTAGATAAATAAATAAGTTATTTAGATTTAATCAATAAACCAATATAATTTAACAAGGATGTTTTGAAACAATCATAAAACTGTTTAAATAATAGTATTATTTAATATAATAACATATACTACCTTCCATAAGAAACGCAATACCTAGAATTGAGCAATTCTATTAAAATTTTTACAAATAATTAAAATTTTAAAACAAAAGGACAGAAATAAAGATTTTTTTAAATAAGGAGTTACTCCTCCACGATTTGCTATGCACTCATTTAGACGGTGTGGCATGCTGTCAATCAAGTAATCAATATCGGCATCCGGTATACCATTCCAAGCTTCCTGAATCCGCCGTCGAAGATGATGCAAGTCGTCTGGAGGATGTGGTAAATCATTCAATTAGCTACCGTTCGCATCCTATTATAACCTTTACATAAAAACGTTGTTCATATTAGTTACGATGGAAAGTTAAAAGCTAAATGGAAATGTGTAAAAGGTCACCTTCGTTCGATAAACCGAAGTTACTTGGAAGGTTCTCTTAAAGCGCAAATTTCTCGGGGGTGGCAAGTGCGAAGAGATAAGATCTGGAATCAACTTACGATGTGTGGGCGCTTTAGATCTTCAATAATTATTTATAAGTAATTAACAGAGTAAAATGCTTACAAGAACTCAATAAATAGTTGCTTTTAAAGGATATAAGGTTAAATTAATTGCAGTTGTATCAACAATAATAACATCTAGTAACAAATAACAATTTAATAATCACAGCAGCAAAATACAGGAGTTGACAGTAAATAAAAAAGTCTAGTATAATTAGAATAAATGTTAAATAAAGTAATTGACGTTAAATAGAATTTAAAACAAAATAATATGTGATTGGACTGAATGTTACCCAGCAGCAACCACCAAGGCTTAAGATGATGTGATGTCCTTGATAGGTAGAGTAATTAAATCTGGTCCACCAAGTGGAACGTAGCTGACGCTTGTATGTACAGCAGGCTTCGAAGCCGGCTGTAAGATAAATAGAGCAGTATTCGGTAACAACTAAGATGAAACAAACATCACTCTGTTGAAAAGCAAGCTAAACGGCGTTGCAGGTAAAGCCTACAAAGATGTACTGAATATGAATGACGATTTTAAATAAATAGTAATTGTGCGACAAGATAAGGATATAGCATTAAACACGAAAATTAAATAATATTAATAAGAGTTTTTAAAATTTCTAGGCCGAAAGTTAATTTTGATAAAAAAGATGAATAACCAATTTGGAAATTTCCCGCCCACAATTTAGAATCCAAAGAAATATTCCTAAAACGTTTTCTGTGCAGACATGAAACTAGTAGAATTGGTAGTTACGGAACAGCGAATAATTTGTGACCAAGTTTAGTGTTCAAAAGATCGTAGCTAACTTTTATAAACGAAGCAATTTAAATAGGGTCTTGCTAATTCAGTCTTAAATATTTAAGACTACGTCTTCTCAATATAAATCATAAAATATAATTCAAACAACAAGTAGGTGCAGAGTAGTTGTACGAGCAAGCACAATATCAGTTCATCATGACCTCGACGATAACGACAACATTAAAAACAGAAGTTAAATTAAAAATTCGAACTTACCTAAACATGACAAAAATTAGAATATATTTAAAAGTCATTACCAGACTCTGGTTCTAAGAGCTTCAATGCCTGACATTTTTTTCAGCACCCTTCTGCAATTAGGGACCTCATACAGACATCTGAAACAGAATAATTTAAATGTTTCCCCAAAAAAAAAATCCAAAACATCAACACGGATGTTATATTCTTCTCTCCTTCTCCATCTGCTTGTTTGGTGCTGCTAGATACGATAATATTCATATAAATTTACTTATTTGAAAATCAAAACTAATAAATTAATGATTTCGCTCTCCGTGATTATTAAATTCTTGAAATGAACAATAATAGATTGAAATTAAGTTAAGAATAACAAATGTATATACACAGGACAATAAATTCCTGCAATTAATCATATTAATTATGTAACAACCGTTACACTACACATATTCAACAGGTGACAAATCAGGAGAGCGAGCAGACCATGCGAGGACGATCATGCCTGCTTTTTCCAAAAAAGCACTTTGTAGCTTGTGCCGTATGTGGGGTTGCATTGTCCTGTTGGATAATTGTATCTAAACAAAACATCATTTTTAACAGTGTCGTAAAATTATTTAAGAGTTTTATAGACGTGCTTTAGTTTTTACATTGCTTAAAGCATTGTTAATTTTGATTAAGCACGAGAGTAAGAAAGAATATGTAGGTATTTAATTGGTTGACTGAAGGTCCTCAAGCAAATAGTTTTGATGGAAAAGGATTAGTTTAATAGATGTCACAGTTATAGTATCTATAGTAATCTAGTAACATTTTATTTTTTTAGGAGTCTAAATTTGGCTATTTAAATATGCATTTGCGACACAACGTGGAGTATCTGTTTCCCATCCTTTTGATGATTTGGAGCTTATTGCATTTATACCCGGACACCTTCGCGAAGATTTGTTATCTTTCAAATCAACTTTATGGATTTTGCTGATTAAACAGTTTTGTTATGGATACATTCCTAGTTATTGAAAATAAGAGATACATAACGAATACGAGAGGTGCTGCATAAGTTTCGGGAATCCAGTACATCTGCCGTTGTTAGAGAATCATAGATGGCACTGTTGTAAATTTCACATTTTTTAGGTTATGTAGCATTGACAGTTGCATAAAATATCGTATGGTAACATTTGTATCTAAGAGTAAAATAAACAACTATCGACAAAAATGGAATTAAATCGCTAACATTTTCGTGCAATGATTATTTTATGACTTTAAAAGTAATTTAACTCAATAACAATGTATGGGTCGTCTTGTTTCGGTTTTGGTAACGATGCACCATCCAAAAAAACAATTTATCGCTGGTTTTCAGAATTCAAGTTTGGTTGCAGTAGTATCAGTGACGAATTTCGCGAAGGTCGTCCGCGAACTAGTGATTTTTCAAAAAACATTGATGCTGTGCGTGACATGATTGAGATGGATCGGCATGTGACTTATCATGAAATAGAATCGACTTTTTGCATTGACATGAAATAAACATTGCTTGACCATTTAGGTCTGAAAAATTACGTGCTCGATGGATTCCACACAATTTGACGGAGGCTCAAAAAGTGGCTCGTGTTCAATGGAGCAAGCAAATGCTGAAAAAATTTAACCGTCATGTTTCAAATTTGGTTTATAACATCATTACAGGTGACGAAACCTGGATTTATTCATATGAGCCAGAAACAAAGCAACAGTCACGTGTTTGGGTATTTCAAGATTAATTGAATCCAACAAAAGTTTTCCGTTCACAAAGTGTTTCAGAGAAAATGGTCGTAACATTTTTCAGTGCTACTGGTAATGTTGCTACCGTCGCTTTAGAGGATCATCGCACGGTCAACGCTGATTGGTATATAAGCATTTGCTTACCGGAAATCATCAATGAAATTAGATAAACTAATACAAAACGTCGGATCATCTTGCACCATGACAATGCATCGTCACACACAGCATCACAAACTGTCGATTATTTGAAACGCAAAAGGTAAAATTAATGACTCATTGTCCATACAGTCCCGATTTAAGTCCAAATGATTTCTTTTTATTCCCGGTTGTTTAAAATAAAATGCGTGGAACCCGTTTTTCAACACCTAAAGATGCATTCGAAACTCACATTTCTGCTATACCATCTTCGGAATGGAAAAAGTGCTTCAACAACTGGTTAGAACTCATGCAAAAATGTATTGATTTTAAGGGAGAATGTTTTGAAAAACAATAAAAGCGTTATTACTGTATTTTCTAAGTGTTTTCATACCTATTCCCGAAACAATTGCAGCACCCCTCGTACAAGTATATTGTAATATAAAATACATTCGAGTAATTTATTAATCACAGCTGCACACATTATAAGCTTTTGATTAAAATTGTCTCAATTTATTATAAATAAATAGCCCAAAGAGCCTTAGTAAATTTTAGTACTTTAAACTATTTTATAGCCCTGATTTAACGATGTTATGTTAATAATAGCATTTCTTTTAAAATAAGAGATTTTAAAGACGGTATTCAAAGTAATTGTGAAACTATATTCGCAATTGAAACATTTCAGTAGCAATTTATTCCGGCAAAATGATCAAGCTTTTGAATTATAAATAATATTAGCTAAGTTTGTTCTATTCAATTTACGGAAAAGGGATCCTGAAGAAACTTTAATTTTATTCTTCTGCTATATCGAATTTTTAGTTTCAGTTTAGTGATTTATTTTTAAAACGTCTTGTGTTAGGTTAGCCGTTTCAAATAAATTTGTATTTAAATTGTAATGTTACAAATTTTATTAACATTGAATATAAGAAAGTAGGTTTACGTGATCTTTTATTTAATGATATCTGTAGCTGCATAATTTTGTAGTAAAGAAAATGTAGGCTTCACTTAAATAGATAAGTTAATATTAAAATATTCTACGCTGTGATGGGATTTGAGACCTTAAGAAAGAAGGTTGTTGACGATTTGTATATGTGTTTATTTCCAAACACAATTAATTTTAAAATATAGCTTAAGTTAATTAACCTTATTTCGACCCTGCGCGTCCCCTTTTAATCTTAACTGTTCTTTTAAGCATTCAACTCAACACACTCGTTTGTCGTCTTGGTATCGAATCAGCCGCGTCTTAATAGCACCCTCGCTCCCTTTGTGAGTTAAGGTCAATATTACGTATCGCAGTTTACTATTGATTTAATAGAAACAAATAAAATTAAATTAATTTAATTTAGTGTATATAAATATTTTGTGTTAAGAAGTTTGTTCTCCATAATTCTCCCGTTTTCTTTCCTTTCAATTTTACCTTAACGAACAAAGAAGCACAACACCCGTTCACCTCTTCCAACATTTTTGGGTAAGTACTTGACATATTTGATTTAGTATCTTTCACATCTTATAGTCCATGTATTTATTTCTAAGAATAAGAATTCTACAACTTCTATTGTAAAACTTCTTATATCCGTTAATATTAAAAGTGGTTATCAGCGTCTGTAAATTTTGGGACACATAGGTAGTTTTTTTGTGTGCAACTGTAAAGGTTATCGCATTAAGTGGAAGCAAAGGTTACTAGTTGTATTATTGAATGTTATACCCATGTATTAATAAAATAATTAAGGAATCTGTGACTTCCCAAGATGATTTTTATGTTCCCTTTTGTCGTCGTTTTCTTCTCATCTTGGCTTTGTTGAACCACAGGATGGCGCTCTGCTCAAACTTGAACATACTTTATAATTTTTTGTCGAGGTTTTATCATCCAATGTTAAGCTACGTACGCTTTTGAGCGACGCTAGGCATTATGTTAAAATTTGTGAAATTTCCTTTTGTTAAGGTTTAATTCCGTTTTTGTTTATTACAAGTTATCTTTTGTAGGTCAAAGAAGCTCAGTGTACACCACTTTAGTTAGTAATCCCTAATCATTTGTAAATGGATTGTTTTTCCCTTAAGCTATTTTTAAAGAAAATAAATGTTCATTACATAATCAATACCATTATATGCTCAATATTTCTGTAAGTTAATTCTATTAAGGTGATTAATTGGTTTCATAAAAACACCGCATTATTGGAAATTACGTTAATTAAAATATAATAGCTTAATTTGGTATGTTATTTGAATTGGTGTTTGGTAAGAATTTCAAAAAACGACAAAACTGACCAAATTATATTGCATGATTTACTTAGCGTTGTATTTTGTTGGTTTTCACAAACTTGCTATCTTATTGCTATGTTTAGTTGTTCACGTTCAATTGAAATGCTCATTCAAGTTCTAGCAATACCAAATCTTTCCTTTCCTCTCTTAGCGTAATAAAACCAGTTGTCAATCCTAAGCTTATTAGAATTATTGATTTGATACATTCAGAATGCGGTTGCAGTTGTAATACGAACAATTTTAATTACTATAGACGTTTACTTTTCTGCCACTAATATCTGTTAAGGGTGTTACGGTTTGAAATTCTATTCCCAAAAATATTGCTTTACGTAGCTGTGTTTTAATATCGAACATAAATTATTTAGTAAAACCCTTATTCAATTGGTTTTGTTCTCGGGCATTTCTTGCGCAAAGATTTTATAGACAGCGCTTTTATAATTTAAATTCATTAACCTTCTGACTGACTTTCAATTTCTTATTTGATTATACAATTTTTGAATTTGTGGCGAATTATCGCTATATAATTTCATACTCATTGGTATAATTAAATTTACATTCATGTGGTATACTAAAATAATAGTAATCAAAATTCAAATTTTAATTCATTACTTTAAATTCGTTGGTAGTAGAACCACCTGGTATCGATAGTTCAATTCGCATCAATCGATGACTTCCGCTTATTGAACTTGTTATTTCAGAAACTTCTATTCCATCGTTAAACACTGGTTAATTTTTTGTTTAATTATGTACATGAATTATTAATTATGTTATTTAAATTACAATTTACTTTATTTTAAATTTATCTGATAATTTTACTATTATTCGTTTATTATTCATTTATCAGCAGCTGTTAACGGTTGGATTTCACAACAGAATGAATTCATAAAGAAATTATCTTATTTTTATCATTTACTAAATGTGAGTTGTAAGTAAATTTAAGTTTATAATTCTCAAAATTATTGTTTAAGAAAAATAATTTTTGATTCCAGTTTCGTTGTGAAAATTCTTGTATTAATTATGTTTTTATTAACTCAATTTGAGGTGTGTAAATTTGGATGTAAATTTAGCCCTTATCAGAAGATTCTTAAGTTTTTTGGTTTTGTTAATTATAGTTTTAATTCTGTTATTAAATAACTGACAGATCTTTTTTACACTTGCGGCAGCTTAGTTTTATATTTAATTGCATGTTGGATATAATTAATACATGTATATTTTCAATTTTCTTGTCACTAGAAATTGTAACATTATGATGTATCAAGTCAATGACGTTTGCCTAAAAATTAATTATGTAAGTATTCATTTGGTCTCGTTGAGGATTGTGATGGTAAGAATTCCTAGCAAGGTTGTAAATATTGTTATATTTAATAAACACAGGGTTGGTGAGTTCAACAGTCGATACGTTAATTTACATCTGGTAGATCGCCCTGGATATTTTGTTCTTTTTCCAATAGTTACTGCAAATTTATCTAGGTAGTTTTCTAGTTATTCGAACGTGATCGAAATATGCGGACTTGACGAAGGCTTATAATCTTATTGCCGCTTTACATTATACAGAACTTAATTTATTTTCTAGATATTAGTCATCGTTAATTCGGTACTGTGCTTCAAACTTATCTGAGTTGTGCTTTGCAGTAATCGTAGGAATCTTGAAGTGGTTGTGTTGAATTTATTTATTTTTGAGTCAAGTAGTAGATACTTCACGTTTAAGAAGTAATTAATTTGGATACTTTCTCGATCAAGGTCATTTTGAAATTACTTTTGAAAGTTTTATGCAGCTCGGTACGAAGTATTAAAAACCACCTCAGGCCTTGTTTTTTTCATTCCGAAGTTATGATGTACCGTAGATAATGTTGGTCAATTATTTTTTCAAGTGATTAGTCGAATAACACCATTAGCTTCGACAATACTTTGATTTCAACGCCGTTTATACTATCATTTAGTTATAAAATATTGTGAGTACTTATTACCATATAAAGTTATGTTGTCATTTTTTCCTGTTATTATAGAGAGATTGTCTGCAAATGAGAACAAATTACATTAAATGGTATTTATTTTTAATGCGTTTTTTATTTGTGAACCAAAATCAGCTATGCATTATCAACAACTTTGCAGATGTACTAATATTTTTAATGATGCGGTTTTTTACAATGTATTTGATGAGCATTTTAATTTAAAATCTCAGAGAAATTTGAACTGTTGCAAGAGGCTAATGAGAAATAAGTGTAAACCTTTCAACTTATATTAAGAGGAAAAACAAAAATTGCTTAAGATTCGAACATAATTTAAATACAAAAATTAAGTTAGATGAACATGCGATAATCAAGAAATTGCTGTGAAATTTATTATAACAAAATTAGAAATAGGAATAATTTTGAAGAATATTCGGGAACATTCCAGAAGACCCATATAACTAAAATAAACGATGTAAACACGAATGACTCATTACTGCAACTGATGCTTGGATAAATTCAAGATCACAGCAATGAGCCATGCATTGAAATCTATGACAACAGCAGTTTGTGTAATTTTATGGTTGATTATTTCATAATGTTCCAGAATACTACCTTACTATATAAAAATTAGTTTAACTTCCATTAGTTTAGTTTATCCCTAAGAACTTGTCGTGTCAAAGAGCTGTTATAAAGAAATATAAATATAAACGTTGATCACTAGTATACTATAAAATAAATATTAAGTTGAATGTGTGTAGATATATAAATATAAGTTATTGAAGATGCATAAAGACATTTAAATCAATTAGTTAGTTTCGTTACTATATTTGTTACTTTAGTTGTTTAGTTGATAGCCGACAATTCAGTAAAACATTTATATGCTTCTAGATTGAACAGTGTGTTTTATTAAAGCTAGCTTACAATTTGTATTACAAATTAATTGTCAGCAAGAAGTTAAATGTGGGAAAAATTAAGTTAATAATGCTAAAAGTGCCCTTAAATTCCAAATTAGGGTAAAACACATGATGATTGAGAATAAAAACACAAAAAAATTGTTGGCGTTACATTTCAAATTAAATACTTCAAAATCATAAAATAAGGTAGACTATGTTTTACATCAGGCCGTTAACCTACGCTTTGTTTACCTATATTTTAGTTTTTTATTTAGGGAATGTACAATCATAAACAAAAACTGTCGAATCTATTTTTATATTAATTAATTAAAAATTTTTCTTAGAAAGTATATTTTGTATGGCTGCTCATTTATTTTATTAATTTACGTAAAACATATGTGCATGAATTAAAGCGTTGTTACAAAACACCATTAAATTAGTTGTCAGGCGTATGCGTCATTGTGTTATTTAAATTACGGAAAAATGTGACAAATGCTTGTGTCAGCAGCAATTCATGAAGCACATCTCCAACGTGAAAAAGAACGCTTTTGTTAATACGAGGGGAAGTCAATGAATTCGCAGAATGGAGGGGATAGCGGATGATGGGATTACTGCCGCGTGAGTATCTATGCAGCACCGTCTTATTAGTGTACGTGGAGGGTTAATAGTAAAGATTTAATATTGATCAGGCAACTAAAGGCGGATAAAAATATCGACAATGGAAAAAATAGAATTTCGTGCTGTTATAACATTTGTAACAAAACAAAGAAAATCACCTGAAACCATTACGAATGAGATGTCGTCGGTTTACGAGTACTTGTTTTGGTAAAACCATGATTTATAAGTGGCGTAACCTTTTTAAACAAGGCAAAGAGTCGATTGAAGACGACTACCGACCAGGTCGGCCGATTGAAACCTCCCCCGCAGACATTGTGGAAAAAGTCGAAAAACTTGTATCTGAAGATGGTCGTTTAAGGAAGAAACAACTTGCAGAAATGGTTGAAGTATCTCCCACAACCATTTTAAATATTCTCCATTCCAATCTGTGCATGTCAAAGGTTAGTGCCAGATGGGTACCCAGAATGCTCACACCACTGCAAAAACAACTTTGTGCTGAGTGTGCCCGCGAGTTTTTAAACCTCTGCCGAGACAGCAAAGATGAAAATTTCGGACGAATTATTACAGAAGCTGAAACTTAGGTTCATTATTTTAAGCCTGAATCTAAGTAGGAATTTATGCAGTGGCATAAAAAAGGCACATACTCAAAGAGTTCAAACTGTCTCAATCGGCCGGAAAAATAATGGCAAGTGTTTTTTGGGATACGGAGGGTACCCTGCTCATTGATTACAAAGATAAAGGTGTTTCAATAATGGAGGCCTACTATTCTGATTTGCTGAAGTATCTAAGAGATGCTTCAAAGGCGAAAAAAGGCGAGGAAAATTAACAAAAGGTGTGCTGCTTTTGCATGACAATGCGCTAGTGCATCGGAGTCATGTTGCGAAGACTGCACCTCAAGATTGTGGCTTTCAAATGTTAAACCACCCACCCACGTACAGCCCAGACTTGGCACCCTCGGACTACTACTTATTCTCCAATCTCAAAAAGGAGCTTCGTGGGAAGAAATTTACGAGCGACGATGAGGTTAAACTTGCAATTTCGGTTTATTTTGATGAAAAGGATAAAACATTTTTTTATAATGGTATAAATAAGTTGATCGAAAGATCGAAAAAATATATTAGTATCAAGGGGGGATATATTGAAAAGCAAAACTAACAAAATGTACTTTTTCGGCCCACCGAATTTATTGAACTCCGCTCGTATATTCTTTGTTTAGCTGAAGTGAAAATATTGTAAAATTTGAACACATGCTTTTAGCGACACCGCAAGATGTGTTTACATCGTAACTTATATATTTCGGAAAAATTGATACAGGTAGCATGTTTCATGAAATCAATAGTTATTAGTATGTTTAAATTCCTACCAGCTAGCGTGCATAGAGATAATAATAAAAAAATAGTTTGACAGTATAATGTAAGTATTCTTAAAAAGTATTTATCAATTACATATTTTCTGTCCACTATTATGAATAAAAATTAACAATTCCGATAGAACACTAGAATCACAATTTTTGTTGAAACATGGAAATTTAGTAATTCCTGGTTTTCTTATTCTCCCTACTAGTTAGGTATACTATAAATGAAATACAGCTAAAATGATATTGCATTTAGTACATTTAGTAATTAATTTATCAAACAATACGTGTATAAACAACGTTCAAAATCAGCACAGTTTTTGACATTATTTTGTAACGATTTTCGTAATTAATAGAATATAAATTCGGAACTTTTTATTATTTTCGTAAGTTATAATTCATTTTCGTATTTTTAATTTCAAACTCTCTGACATCATTTATTATTTAGAAAATGTTTCCATTAATTCTGAGCCGTTGTTATTAATTAACGTTAATTTTAATTTAGTTTTAATTTAAAATATTTATTGTTAAAATTGAATTGAGAATATCTGTTGGACCTTAAATTTTCAAATACATTCTTTAGCATTTGATTAACGAACAAAATCCTTGGAATTTGTCCGTGATAAGTGGTATGTTTATATTTAATAATTAAGTTATATTTAAAATGTAATACGATATCTTGATATATTTTAGGTTTCCTGCAACTAGCGTGGGCGTAATCTAATGTTTTTAATTACTCTATAAGCAATTAATTATTTTGTTCAATTTTATTATTCAAATATTTAGAAATAACCACCCTATGATTTGTAATGGTTTCTGAATTTATAACTCTGTTAATTATTTCGCAATAGTCTAATTTGTATCCAAAGTTGATTTTCCGCTAGTCTTCTTATTAATCTTACTGCAGATTACATAGGGTATAAAGTGCCCAGAAATTTGGATTACAAGACAGAACACTTTGGGTACTTACGCTTACAAGTTATTGAATTAGTTTAAATGCGATTAATTTACCGATGAATATTCGTTTATATGTTCAAACAATTAGACAACGCTTATTGCAATAACACTATATTTTGCGAGAACATACAGATTTATATCCAACTCTTTAAGGGGCTGCACTTTTGCTTCGATGTCTTAGACGTCATGTACTATCACTTGCACCTACAGCTCATGGAGCTAGAACTACGACAATTAGATTAGGTCATACTGACATTCACTGTGACTAAGATGCAATCGACAGCGTTTTATTGATGTACAACTTACACAAAACGGTTAGAAACGGATGCCAATCGCCATTTTAACTTATTTGAGTAAATCATGCGCAGTAAGAAACAATTGTAACGTCGACCTCTATTTTCGGTAATTTAATATACCAGAGAGCTCTATAATCTGATGTAATAAATCATCACAACCATTTCTAAAACAAAAATTGTAATTTTATTTAATAAAATTAATTTATTTCTGAATTGATTTTTTCCTTTATTTCGGTCGGTATTAATAAATAAGCATGAAAAAGTACATGGAATAATGCAAAGCATTAAAATATGTTTGCAAATAAATATAAAGCTAAAAAGGCCTAAATATAAAATGTACATACGGGCATTCACAGTTTGGTAAATAAAATATACGTATATGTACAAAATGTCTTAAAGTTGTAACCTTCCCTATTTAATAAAATATTAAAATTTCACTTCAAATATCTTCTTAAAAGTGTAAAAACTTTGATATATAGAACTTAAACGGCCTTATACTTTTTTTTAAAAGAGCATGAGTTGAAGGTTAGTTTCTAGCTCAGGATGAGTAGGTTTGGGTTTTATATAAAATTTCCGGATGTTACGAATAAAAAAAGGAAAATGATAGCTAGGAAATTTGCGTTGCTCATAAAAATAATAAGTCTACTTAAACAATAATAAGTCAAATGTAGTCTTAATAGAATTTTGCATCTAATTAATTATCATTGGTCATTGTTTCACAACTAATAAAATAAATGTAAATCAATTTTTAACAATTTCATCTGACTAATGATTTTTTGCTATACAACCTGAGATGTGTTTAATGTGAATCAAACTGCGACATGTTGAAGTTGAAACGACTGCCCAAAAGACGGCAATCACTCCGGCTTCCGGCTCATTTTACCTAAAACGTAAAAAGAACATAGTATGATGTCGTTGAATGGTTAGTTATATCTATGTCGCAAGTTGTAGCAACAAATATTAATGCACACAGAAAATTGATTATGTCACGTCTTACAAAAGTTTACTGCTACAGCGTAATGGCAGTTGATAATTTAAATTTAAAAGTGAATAACGTTAACCTGAGATTAATGAATTTTATTAATGAACAGAAAATTCCCATTGAACAACTGTAACTTAAAATTGAAAGATTAAAGTATAAAAGTTTGAGACCTAAATAATAAAAGCTCGCCAAAACAAAAACACGAATTTAGAGTTTCTTTCACCCTGATTTTGAGTGTCAAAATTACATAAGTAGTTATTAATTAATTGAGGCATCCGACATCCGATCATAGAAACTTTCTATGTATTGATTCAACTCTAAATTGATGCCAACGTTTCAAAAATTAAGTTTCTAATAAAAAATTATTAGCCTGAACATTCCATACAAAATGGGCGTCGGAAAATTTTCCACTAATCCAAGTAATAAAAAATTTAACTCATCCAATTTAAGGGAATATAAATAAAACACACTTTACCACGATCAAATTCGGTATTGTAGAATAGATTTTCAGAGAAACAAAAATGAATGCCGAAATCTATCAATCCTCATCACCCCGAAAAATTGCTTTGGCTCTAGAATAAAGAAAAATTAACATAATTCCAAAGTCCCCTTCTAAAATTTACAGTTACCAACAATATAGGAACTCCTTGTTAAAATTTGGAAAAAGTAATTAGGGTGTTGATACAACAAAAGGTTATAAAAAAATTCCCCCTCGGCTCATAATTGGCTAGGATAAAAAGGATAAACATTGAAAATGAGCGATACATTCTTAATATTTGAAATTACAATATACACGGTGGCCCAAGATTCCGTGGATAAAAGATTATGAAGTTATTATTAGATATAGAACAGAGTTATTAAGAAAACTTATAGATATATAATGTAACGGAACTAGATAATTGTTTTTATAATGATTATTTATATTCACTTAATCCTACATTTATTTATAAGTAACTATGTAAACTAGTTTAGTTTAAATATTTAATTATTTATTTTAATAATAATGCACCAGCAGCAAACATTTATTTATAATTCTATTTATGTATATTTATATTTATATCAATAAT
>JAHWXV010003476.1:0-11697 GCA_024586415.1 Phrixothrix hirtus | reverse complement strand
TCGTGTTATAGTAATTTGACTTCTAGACAAGCATCGCTGGAATTGATAAAAAAGCGATAATCCAGGGTGCAGACGTACACCGCTGGACCAACTTGACAAGTAAATGCAAAAGGACCTGGCCTTAACATTAATTTAGAAATAGAGCAAATATTATATCATAGTTCATGGTAAGACAGAGTACGCAATGTCCCTATGACATAAATTATAGCCAGCTAAGCAATAAAAATGAAATTGAGCGATAGCTAAAGAGATAAATATAAATAGAGCAATCAAGTAACTGATGCAAATAGACGACGTAATAAACCGAATCAATAACTTAAACATAAACCAAGATAATATGAACGAAGTTATCAGAAATTGCAGCATTCCAAATATTTATATACTATACTCGACTTTAACGGGCTAGCAAATTAATAATTAGGTAATTCGCAAAACCTGCTACACTAGATGCATTTATTAATCACTTGAATTTATCATTAATTAGAAGCAAATTAGTCGGAAACGCAAAGAATATTTACAAATGGCAGAGTCGTTAATTCATCAATGAGATGAAAATTCATTATTAAGAGACCTTATACTATTAAGATTAATTAATCAAAGCCCTCAACCATACTGCAATAAATGCTAGACATAAGTGGACTCTTGTTTTCAAATTTACAAATAAAAGCCGCAAATCAATCTACCAGATAAGTTAAAGGTCAATTACATGACCAATTTACCTTAAAAATATTGTTGAAAGCTATATAAGTGCACAAAGAACAGATACGGTAGAAGTGGCATATACATATCTACTAACAAAAGAAAAGATGAATTATTGTTAAATCCCTCGTGAGTTTATTATTTAAAATCACGAAATTTCCATAAAGGAAGGTTAAATACCGACAACGTGCATTTCATTGCCCTAACCAACTTATTTTGAGCTAGCTTAAGATAGCATTAAAATACTTGACCTAGAAATAATGGACAGGTTAGAAAGGCAATGAACTACTTAAAGACAAGTGATACTGATGTGACATAAAGAAACGTTAAATAAACAGTATCGCTTTACAACAAAGCAGTTGCCCAAAAGAAACTTACCCGTAACCATAACTGTACGGAAAAATTCAACGGGCAGTAAACTACACAAAATAGAAAAACTATTTTAAGAAACGAACATCCGATTCGTCCATACGTAAAAGTCAGAAATTGCAATGGCAACACAAAGGTGGTTATAAAATCCTGCAATAGACAATACAGCGTCTTTAGGGCAGCATTGACTTCATCGCAACATGCATCCATGGGTTCTCACAATTGACTATCAAACTTATGATTCGAGTGTACATGAACGTATAAACAACAACTTAAGTTTTCGAACTGATAATTAAATCATTTAAGATCATCTTGTCAAAGCGTCCAATTCTCCAGTCGTAAAATTGAATTCCAACGGCAGCGCCAACAAACAGAGGATAAGTTCTAAAATATACAAACAGCTTAGAAACTGCAACAACAGGAAGAAAATTAATAAATCTACTGATTTGCTAAACTCATTCAGAGTAAGTACAAAGGTTGAAAATTGTGTTCTAGTAAGCTTATAAACTTTGAAATTGGATTCAAACATATTTAGAATAAATAGATGTTTATTCGCAGTGACCTGAAAAGCAAAGTTACACCAACTTTCAGTTATTTACAGTAGCCAACCTAAGCCACTCGATCGTCAGTCAAATAACACAATAACCTTACGAGAAGAAAGTACAGCTGCAATCGAAATATAATAAGAACTATTTGGAACTTGCAAAACACAAATAAAATTCTAAGAAGTTTGTGGACAATCAATTTTCCCAAAATTATAAAGAAAGGAAGAAAATAAAATTACAATATTATAGCTACCCATACAAGTTCTAGAAGACAGTTTCAATAAATTCATACTCTAACATTGCAAACCAAAATATGTAAAGACGTCTACAAAATAATATTAAACGTCACCAATATTAATTCACCGATTTTTTTATAAATACACTCCGAAAGCTGAACACATTCTACACAACGAAGGTAAATAACGGATCATTCAAAAATACCATGAAAGACAGACAAAACAAAGATATTGTTAGAAAATAATGAAACAGAATATCGAAAACTTTATAAATAAATACGAAGTTTGCAGCAAAACTAAATATGAAAGAAACCCGAAGGAAACCCCTTTTAATATTTGAGGCTCGCCTTAACGAAAGTGTATACCCACCTGAATATCACAATAATCAAATAGTATTATCCACCTTAGTGTAAGAATATTAAAGGAAGATAGGAACATATTGCCAAGCTATCGAGGAAAATGTGCAATAATCATTGGACTAGAAAGGGTAGTCAAATTTATTACAGGGAACTTGGACGCAAAGGATCGTGAAGAACCGATAAATCAATCACGAAGTTACAGAAACATCAAGAGAAACAACCGAACACAATTATTTAGTAAATGACATTAACGTTGGACATAATAGAAACGTATAATAAAACAATTCTCTTACTAAACCCAAATCAAATAGTACTGCAATCAAGCTCATAAGAAATCGGAACATTAATCAAAGATTCTATGTAATTCCAAACACTAACGCAACTATGCATGCAGCATGCGAGCCTATCAAATCTTTTACTGGATATTTTAAATGATGAATACCACACACCCATCAATAATCGGAACGAAGGATTTGGAAAAATATTAATACAAATATCTAAAAATATAACTAAGAATAGATTACCTTACCCAATAACGAAAGAACTTACCAAATATGAGACTAACAAACATTAAAGGAATAAAACCTAATATTTGTCAAGTAATTCCCGTAAGCAATGAAACTCAATACGTATATTACCAACTATTCCTTTTACCTGCTGAAATTTCAAGAAAATTCCAAATAATATTACCTTCAAACAAAATAGCTTAATTATCTCATACGAATGCAAACAACTAATAGACAATAGTTATTTCTGTGAAGTTATAACAAAGAACAGGTAAAAAGAGACGCGCGTAAAAATCAACTGTGAAACTTTGCTCAAGAATGAATTTATTAAATCCTGTAATTATTAAATAACTAAAGATACAAAAACCAGGGTTAAAAGCTTTTATATAGTACGCCCTTTAGATAGTTACAATTGCATCAATAAATTATTAAATCATAATTATAAAAATGCTTTAAAATGAGCTTGTTCATTACACTAGTTAACAAACAATTGCAGTGTTTGCATTAATAATAATTGTTTAAATACAGGAAAGAATTCAAATAGCTCAAAAGAAAGTATTAAACTTCCTACTATTGAAAATACGCAAATACAAAATATTTCTCAAAAACATCTAAATTAAAATTAAAGCATACTTACCGGATATAAAAGCAATTGAAACTCTGGTTAGAAATATACCAAATGAATTAGAATTAACATTAATATAAAAGCAAACATAAAACCTGTTGTAACGTTTCAGTCTTTAATAAAAGGTACGAGAGGAGAAAAGAATTTGCGTTCTACCCGGTGGCAGCTCTTAGTCGTGAGGGGTGGTTCTTCGTGTAGTTTGTGTAGTTTGTGACCCTGCTTCGGCGATTCGGGTGGTCGAAGTAACGTTGAAATGGCTTTCTTGCGGTGGACGTCGTTGATGCTAAATGACGTCGCTCGAACTTCGGTTTCGAAACGAACTTCTAATTACTGCTCGATTCGGTCACCGGCGGAATTGAAAATATATATTGTAATACTGATTTATTGACAAAATATATAAGTAATTCTAACAGTGTAATCAAATAAATCAACTGACATTCACTAACAATAAAATAATTCAAATATCTCTGGAACTCAAAATCAAAATCATTCTACGTTATAAATTAAAAATACTAAGGTAGCAAACAAAGTAAATATGAATACTCGCGGATATAAATTGTACCAGAATTCATTCAAGACTCGAGACGGGCGTGTTGTGAATCTACCCGGGGCTTTGAAGTTGCTAGTCGGCACAAATTCGCAGATTTGCTCACTTTCTGTTCCCCTGATACTCGTATAGAATGCACGAGATCGCTATATGCTTTGCGCTCTACACGAACGAGTGTCGCTCCCATGCGGCACTCTCAGAGTAGTTGTTACTGGGATAGACGGGGACGAGAGACCAGCGTGTATCCGTGACCAGAGATGCCACTCGATAGACGCCGACCGTCTTTGTTAAAATAGCGCCGTTAGTGAACCGCGACTTAGCTACTCATTCACTAACAGCAAGCTACCATGCTTAGGGGAATCGTTTCGGTTCGGCGCCGAAGTGCGTCCGCTAGTGTTACAACACAACGCACAACGATGTCGACGGCGCTTGGCGTCATTTCTGTAAATTGCAACCTAGCTACACATTTACAGACGACGGGCGAGTGTATTCGGTAAATAGTCTCGGGTCAGCGTCGATGTGCGTCAGCTGTTGTTACAACACAACACAGCTAGCTACTCAGCAACGTGGTTGTAAATGACTTCGTAGCATACAGCGTTCTCAACGGTTTTGATTCGCAATGGGACGGTCTACAGGTGAGCGGTTCTTAAGAAGTTGCGTCGACCGGGTTATTAGAATTATTAATAAATTAGCTTTACCGATGAGGAAAGCTTTAGACGGAATTTGCACTAGGAAGCGTCTCATATAGAGTCCTTATGAAGACTGATTTTCGGTTTGTAAAATCGTCTTATTTATACTTATTTGATATTCGCGTTCTTCGTTCTACGAATGCTGATTTGACTTGCTTTCTTTGTTTGATATCATAGTGATACGGATAACAGCTGCATGTGTTTAACCAATTCAGTTGCGCAACATGATGTAATATTCTTAATTAGTTATTTACTAATTAATTGATATTTCACTAATCGGAGATCGTTATTTCGGTTACTTGAGATTGATTATCAAAGCAATCTTGAGTAATTTCGGGCGGTAGCGGATCATATTTCCATCAGGTTGCGTGATCTTACTTAATTGTTTTATAGCATTTTTAATGCAGCTTTTATTAAGAAATTTTTCTACTATTAATTTTAAACTAAGCTTTGGCACTCGCGCGTGGTACTTGACTCTTTCTTAGAGTTTGTGAAGTCCTTAATTCAATGTTCTTAATTACACTTCCGTATTTATGAATATAGCGAAAATGCGTAGAATTTTTAGAACTTCTTTTAGATCGCGTTTCGCGTTATTCTGTCGTTTCGTATAAACGCTACTAATATGTATCTTAATAGTCGACCACTTTTGGTGTTGGTTAGCATGTTTGCCTCTACACACAAGGGACATAGGTTTAAACCCGATCGCGGTCGGTAACTTTTTCAGCTGAGAAGGCTTTAAAGGACATGCCTTATTCTCGAATAATGAAGTAAAATCGTAGGTCATATGTCAATGTGATGTTTGGTACGTTAGGGGTTGGAAAAAATTCTCATAGGCACGGCTAACAGTGTATAGCAGTTCTAGACAAGAGAACTAAGAGGATTTCCGCAACTCGAAGCGTCAGCTACAAAAAAAAACGAAAAATGTATCATAGTCATAGAAATCGCAACTCTATGTTATGTTATAGATAAGACAAAGCAATACTGTGTAAAACACAAGAAAAATGAAGAGATGCTCATGCTTGGATATTGTTAACCCTAAAGATTATTCTAATGAATGGAAGAGTTGTTTGATTCCTCTTAACGCCCGTGTATATGCTTAGTCAGAAACAGACGTCACCTTATCATATGTGATGTGATTAATCAAAAACACACACTGTAAAGTGTGTGACGTATTGTAAGATTTATATTTCAGAATTATTATATAAGGAATAGCTTAATATAAAGTTCAGGTTTGTTAGTTTGAAGTTTATCATTAAAATAGGTTTATTCTGCGAACTACAGATTTGTAAGGTTACGGGTATTAACTAATTTAACAAAACACCGTCCTTAAATAAATAAAGACAGAAGAATTTTCTTTATTATTATTAAGTAATAACGTAAAAATCATGAATCGAGTAGTTGGAACACCTCGAGGCTCTTGGAAATCCTACAAGACTTAGCGACAACGGATAGAATTTGCTTAACCTGATGCCTAAGCCACAATCAGAACCAAAGTATAGCGTGTATACATGTGTGCGCGTGCACATTGATGCTTTGGAGCACGTGCGTGCATGTGGGCATATGGTGGTTCTTGTGCGTGCGCGTAGGAGCATGAGCTATTGAGAGCGTGAATGTGAGAGCAAATTTGTGCGTGAATAATGATCACATCTGTGCAAAGATCAGCGAAACTTGCGAGCGCGCACGCGCGAGTGGTGTTATCTGTGGCATGTGCACGTGCGCGTAAGTGTGGTGCATAAATATATATATATACACATGTGTGTATGTATGTGCTCGTGTGTGTGTAGGTGTGTGTGTGCGTGCGTGCGTGCGTAGCTGCGTGCGCGCGTGGTTGCGTGCGTGTGTGACCGCGTGAGTGTGTGTGTGCGTGTGCGCGTGCTTGTGGGCGGCGTGCGCGTGCGCGTGTGCGTGTGCGTGTGCGTGTACGTGAGCGTGTGCGTGTACGTGGGCATGTTCGTGGGAGTATGCGTATGCTTGCGTGTGAGCGTGCGCGTTCACTCCTGCGCGTGTGTGCGCACGCCCGCTGTACGTGTGCGTGTGCATCTGCATGTGGATATGTGTATGTGGGTTGATGCTTGCGTGCGTGCGTGTGTGCGTGCGCGCGTGTGCGTGCGCGCCTGCGCCTGCGTGAGTGCGTACGTGAGTGCGTGTGTGTGTGCAAGCGTGCGTCCGTGCGTACGTGCTTGCTTTCTTACGCGTGTGCGCGCTTGCGTGCTTGCGTAAGTTCGTGTGTACGTGTTTGCGAGCGTGCGCGCCTGCGTATGCGTGTGCTTGTGCGTGTGTGTATGCGTGTGCACGTGCGTGTGCGTGTGCGTCTGCGGGGCGTGTGCGTGTGCGTGTGCGTGTGCGTTTATGTGTGCGTATACGTGTGCTTGTGCTTGTCCATGTGCGTGTGCGTGTGCGTGTCCGTGTGCATGTGGGTATAAGTGTGTGTGTGTGTGTGTGTGTGTGTGTGTGTGTGTGTGTGTGTGTGTGTGTAGATGCGTGCGTGCGTGTGAGTGCGTATGTGCGGTGTATTCTACGCTCATATCAGGTGTCAATTGTCAGGTGGGAAGCTAAAAATGATGCGAAAACTATATTTTGTATGGATATCTAATTCGATGTGAACGTTCAATAGAAAATATTTTCAAGATGCCCGATTTTCTTAAACTAACGGCTTTAGCTACCAACTTGTACTTTTTATATATAAAGTACTAAAATTTATTTCCCAGATTCCATTTCGCCACATAAATTAAGGTAAGTGTGCCAATTTTTATGCTCATAATACTTATACTTTTTGAGAGCTAACTATTTTTATCCTACTGATGGCCGAAATCATATTCCACTGAAAAATTGATAGCTAGCAAACCACAAATACTGAAGGCACGATATTTTTCAGCAATAAGGTGTAATAGTGAGATACTTATCTACTAAAGATTTTGAAAATATGTCTTCGTGCAGGGGGGCGAACTTGACGTCCCTCCACGGACTGTACAAGTTTTCCAAAAATCAGTTTTTATAAATAGAGCCTGTACAATTTTATGGTATTGTAACAAAAATTTGAAACAATAAATGGAAAATTCTAGAATCATCTAGAATGTTTTTTTTTATAATAAAATAGGTGTTGTAATCGCAATGACTCATTGTGGTAACCGATATCTGTCAATTATTTAGGTTAACAATGAGTCGTACCATTACAATTTATTACAACATTATTATGAGTACTATTCTGGAATCTGTCAATTATTTAGGTTAACAATGAGTCGTACCATTACAATTTATTACAACATTATTATGAGTACTATTCTGGAATCTTCTTTGTATTCTTCTAGAATTCATCTTTTCTATATAAACAGTAGATTAAATTTTCTTAGGTCAGTTTTTATTAGAATTTTGTAAGTGATGAACATAAAATATAAATTTACATAAATAGAAATGCTAATGTTTGCTATTAGTGGATTGCAAAATAAATATTTCAATAATTAAATGTGTATAAATAATTGTAATTTTAGTGAATATAAATAAACATTTTAAAAACAATTAATTAGTTTCGTTACAATATCAAATGATGAACAATTTAATTGGGCTTCATGTCTTGCTAAGTATTCCTATAACTATCTTCAATAGTTTTTGAATTATTGACATGTGTTCGCTGCATTGTGATTTTTATCATAGTAGAGTGATAATAAGCACCGCTAACTTAATTGTACGTTTTACTTTATTTATCATAAAAAATGTTCAATATTAGAACCCTTAATCTCTAAACATTTAAAAATTCTTAATTTAGCGCCTTGGATAGCAGCTTTTTTCTCCTGTAGGTACAAAATGTTGAGTTAATTAGGTGAGCTTGTGAGATTTTGAACTGGAGTGTTGTATATCTCTGCTTTGCCCTTTACCCATAAATAAAAGTCTAAAAATGTTAGATCTGGCGATCTTGTTGGCCACTTCCAAGGACCAACACGGAGAATCTTCCATCAAATATATTTCTCAACACTTGAGTAACGTTAGCATTGCAATGAGCTGGATAGAAGATAATTTAAAATAATTTACCTTATGATTTTTTTTTAAATTCTTTGAATTGAACTACAAGAATGGCCAACATCGCGTCGCTCGTAGTGTTCGAATTAATGTTTGCGGATTTACTGCAAAACAGCGTAGAACATTAATTTCTGCAACATCGTCACTTGTAATCGGTTTAGGTACATTAGTACCTGGATATTAACCCACGTCTTTTCAACTTGATCGCAAATCCTAAAATTTGTAACTATTCTAATGAATATTTTTTCAGTGATGAGGCTTAAATAAGGAGATCTTTCATTATATGTCCTATAGGTATGGCTAATTAGTTGATGCATTCTCCCTAAAGAAGAAATATATTTAATTTGTCAGAATTCGAATAATCCATCTTGCAAATTATGTACTAACAATTAAATCAAATTCAGGAAACCACCAAACCCAATATGAAGAGTTAATAGACACTTTTAGCATTAGTACAAAGGTTACGACAAATATGGCAAAAGCCACAAAATTTTTAAATGCGGCGGAATATGTCCATAACTCAAACACTCTTGAAGATATAGGATACCTCGAATGAATTGAAGCCTTGTTGAGTTCTTCACTTGATATGATAAAAATTCAGTAGCTTTACTACCTGAATGATACTACTTCATAGTAAATGCAGGTATAGTAAAAGATTATTTTTTGTTGAATGCCCTTTTTGAATCCGTTCTACTATTTTCTTTCACAGCTCTATATTTATCTTAAAGGCATAAATGCCCTGTTAAAAGCTTATTGTAGCAGAGTATATTTTCGCAGACATTTCTTATCCCAGATTACGACACTTGGTGCAAAGTTAAACAAAAAATGTTTGTAGCTTAATTTTTTTCTTAAGCCATAAGCAAAATTTATTTAAATTTATATTCAAACTTCGCGTTTGGGGTATTGGCAACAACATCATGCTGTAATGCAACAAAAAGTAGAGAGTTGAGGGGTTAATCAAATATTGGGCCAGGAATGATTAGAATTTAGCGTTTCACATTTGATAGCGATCTAGATGCAAATGCAAAAAGTACTTCAGGATACTCGAAAGAAAAACTTCCGTTATTGCTGGAGACCAGCTCTTGCAATTAAAAGAGATGCTATCATATATTAGTTCAGCGCCCACTATCTCTGTTGGACGCATTACTTTGATTTGCACTCTCTTTCTACATTAACATGCGTTCAAGCTCTTTTAACAGTACTAATTGTGGAAATAACCTATCAATTTTATTTTATAATACTAAATGCTTTTACTAATTCTTATCAGTCTTTACTGTTTTAATTCAAGTGTTCCCTTTCTATTAAATAACAGTAACTAATTAAAAATAAATTGTTATAAACTCTTTAGTTCAATATTTAATAGCCTATAAAATTATATTTTAAAAATTTGCTTTCGCGTAATCGCTTATTCATCTCAAATTTTAATCACTTGAAGCGCAGCTATGTAATTATTCAACTACCTCGATCTAAAATTTAATAGCGGAAACTGTTACAGCATCCGATGCTTTATCCTATTTGTACGAAAGAATAGAGAATTTAAACTAGGAAAGGTTCACAGTTAATCGGCCTATGATATGAAGCTGTACCAATGCTAAAAGGACCGCACTGATGATAATAAACTCAAATAAATCCAATAAAAAAAGCTTTTCAATCATTTTCATTATCAATAATCACTCACTTGATCGTTTATTAAATTACATAAGTTATTTTATGGGCTGTTTATTCAAGACAACTTAAAACACTTGTCTTCGATTAACTAGTTTAAAATAGTTAAACATTTCTATATTAGATCATATATTTACTCTTAAATTCTCAAACTAATGACCTCTACTCACAGCTTAGTATAGCACGAAAAAATGAACTCCTGCAATGAATGGTATCATCAACGAAATCATTCTAAAAGCAACGTTGCTATTGTAAAAGTAATTACCAGTATGATAGGGTAGGAAAATAAATATAGGAAATTACCTGTAGATAAGATTAGGAAAGCGATGGAGTAGAATCTGATTAAAAGAGGAGTGTTCCCATCTTCTTTGTGCTTGCTATATTTTTTAATTATTGAAGTTTCTACTGTAAATAATTAAAAGGGTAAACGAATTTTGTGCAATCTAATCAAATAGCTCCAGAACAGCATTTATCCTCTATAAACAGTTTTGAGTGCAATTTTGAAATATCAGTATATTCTTGCATCATAACTAATAGAATCTCAAAGGAAACCTGCCAACTAGACTCTTAAATTAATCACTTGAAGATAATTTTGAAAACAATGTTTTTTAAGAATATTTTAAATCTTCGTTTAAGGTAATATGAGATTCTAGCAAATAGATTTTCTTAGAGATTTCATCAATCATGATAAGGAAAAGTACTCGATTTTGTAAAATTGTAGTTGAAATTGCTAATAATTGTACATATCCTTATATTTGGATGTTGGGTTGCATATAGCTTTGAGTATCTCCTTAATATCTGTTTATTACAAGAATTTATTATCATAGTCAGAAAAATGCTAATTTTGTCAATGTTTGATGTACAAGCATAATACTTTGCCTTTCTCCTCTCATTCCGCCCCAATTATATTAAACAGCACTAAATAACTTGAGAAAGTCATTTGCAATTTACTTCTATTCTTTTTATAGTGGTTTCAGTTGCTCCGATACATTTAATAATGTAACGAAACTAGTTAATTGTTTTAAAAATTTTTATTTATCTTCACTAACTTATAACTGACTATTTACATGTATTCAACTTAATATTTATTTTAGAGTTAATTAGTGATAAACGTATATATTTATATTTATTTATCACAGCTTCTTAACAAGACAATTCTTAGGCCAATTAAGACTGAAGAATTTGAACTTCTCTTTGTATGGAAAGGAGACACTCTGGAAGCATTTGGGAATATTAAGGGATAAAATTACCAATAAAGCTGATGTAACAAATTCCAACGACACGCCTCATCGCAATGAACTTGAATTCACTTATAGCGGTTTCGATTTATACGAGGGTTGCCATTTAAGTAGTTACAAAAACTAGGAAAGAAAACAAATTTTTGGAACAAACTGTTTTATTGTTTTTCAAAATATTCACCTTTAAGTTTTATACACTTTTGCA